>VUQJ01008543.1:5728-16028 GCA_015108635.1 Andinoacara biseriatus | reverse complement strand
TCTCTACAGGAATGTAACCTGAGTAACCCTCAAGCCACCAAGCTATAGTGACTGAAATGACAGAGACTCATTCATGGCATATTTGAAGGCTCTGGTTGATTTTATCATACCTATACATTCTGATGCTATTAATTTTGTTTTTTTCGATAATATTTTCATCCTAGACTGTTAATTTTCTTTGTTTCAATAATATTGGAAAAAATGTCAAACTTAAGGTATGTTTGAGTAAATTCTGTCTATTCTAGTATTAATTTAACATTAAGATATAGATGATCTGGTGACGTTGTAATACTTCGATGAACAGCAAACTCCAGCGGAATCGTCATAGTCAGGGTGTTATTCATCCTTTTTTTTGCTTTTGTTAAAAACAAAATCTAATCATCTTGTTTGTAGATGTGCGATATTTCCAACATTTTTTGCAGAAACACACACGTGGCTTCTTACCAGGTACTCCAAAGTCCAAAGACGTGCATGGAGTTATGTTAATTGGTTAAACTGGCCGTAGGTGTGAATGGTTGTCTGTTTCTCTGTGCTAACCCTGCAACAGGCTGGAGACCGGTCTAGGGTGTACGCTGCCTCGCCTCACCCCTTCATGACCATGAATTAGATAAATGGGAGGAGATGGATGGATGTGCAGAAAGACTCAAAATATTTAAAGGGTTTTTCTGTGCTTAAAATGGGCCACAGGGATTGACTATGCATGTAAGCACAAATGGTCTGACAACTGTGTTACCTGATTTAACCCAAGTATGTGGATTTTACTGTTATTTTGGACATTTCATAAACAAAGATATATTTCATATCTTTTATTACAGTATATTTCGGTTTTGCAAAATTACTCTTGTTTCATATTTGGTTTGCACCAAATTCTTTTTATATGTAGCAAAGGAGCCTGTCCCAGCTGTGACAAGGTGAGATGGTTCCTCCTGTACAGGTCAGCAGTCTATCACAGTGCTAACACAGAGAGATGGGCAGCCATTCGCACCAAAATCACAGTCAGTCGCTTGAAGATTGAATAAAAGAAAATGACGTATCAGTAAATGAATCTCAGTGATGTAAATGTGTTGTTTGTGTTTCAGCACACCAGTTGTCTCTGTGATGCCGTCATAGCTTTGCTGAAGGTACCGCTGTCTTTCCAGAGATATTTCTTCCAAAAGCTCCAGTCCACCAGCATTAAGGTAACAGTTTTTAATCTGTTTAACAAGAAAAGCACAATAAGTATTATGCACATTCTAATGCACAGTTGCTACAGGCTGTTTTCTTCCAAGCTAGCTGCCTATTGTTCCGTGAATCACTTTCTTACCCACACTTGCATAATAAGATTGATATCACTTACTAGTAGATATGTAGCTAATACAGGGAGACGGCAGACTCAGCTTAGCACAAAGACTGTAAATAAGGTAAAATCTGCCTGCCAGCACTCCTAAAGCTCTCTAATTCATATATTATCTAAAAATGCCTCTTTGTGTTTCTACGGGGATTATGTGCTGGACTGTTTCTTGGCCGAGCTTCTTGGAAAGCAGTGTGTCAAGCCAAGAAATTGTCCAGGAAATAGCCTACTGTAAGAGAAACGCATGATACATTTCCACAGTGTCACATTAGTACTTTAATGTTCACGTCTCTTTTTGGCTGTTTTGCTTGATAAAATGGGTGTTCGTCAGAGGAAGGAAGACATTCTTCCGTTAGTACTCTGAATGTTTATCCCGGGAATCTGCTGTGTTTTTCCAGCTTGCCCTCTCGCCATCCCCGCGAACACCGAGCGAGCCAATCCCAGTGCAGAACACTCAGCAGCTGACTTTGAAGGTGGAGGGTGTGGTACAGCATGGCTCAACCCCGGGACTCTTCAGGAAGATCCAATCAGTTTGTCTTAATGTTACTTCAGTTCTTCAGAGCAAGACAGGACCTGACTACAAGGTGTGGCCTCACTCTTTTTCTTTCTTCTTCTTTTATTAAAGTCAAAAATATCTAAAAAAAAAACACCAAACAATCGAGTTTGTTTATTGAAACTCAAATCTTGTAGTCCAGGGACAGGTCACCCCAAATTCACAATTCCATTTATGGAAATATGGAAGTGTGAATTGTCACCTTATTGTGGTGGAGGGGTTGTGTGTCCCAGGGATCCCAGGAGCTATGTTGTCTGGGGGCTTTTGCACCCTGGTAGGGTCTGCCAAGGGAAATTGGTCCTGGGTGAGGGGCTAGATAAAGAGCAATTCAGATGACCCTTTTAAGAGGAAGACCAAGGGAACAGAGTTACCGGGGCCCCACCCCGGAGCTAGACTGGGGAGGGTGCTTGAGCCTTAACCTATGGGGCCCGGCCGGGCACAGCCCAAAGAGCAAACACAGGGCTGGATGAGGTGTTTCAGGCATGTCCCACCGAGAGAAGGTCCCAGAGCATACCCAGGGCCCTCTGAAATTAAAAATCTTTTGGCTGGCCTGAGAAAGAGGAGGTCTTGGGTTTTCTGCTTAGGCTGTTGCCCCCCTGACCCAGCCCGGTTAACCGGAAGATGGATGGATGGATGGATGAATATGTGATCCGTAGTCCATCTATGTCAGGAGTGGGCCACCCAGTGGATATTAAAGTTTAAATATGGTTACATGGAATAAAAATGGCTGCAGTGAGTCTGTGCTGTGATGTGCACAGATTTTAATTTCTTTTTTTTGGACACTGCAGGCCAGAGTAAGATGGTCTGTGGGCCAGTTCTGTCATTTTGCCCATGTGTGAACTAGGATGTTTTGGTGCGAATTGCCCATTTGGCTGTAGAAACGTCAGCCTTCTGTGGAATATAATGAAACCAGATGACACTCGCCTTGTGGTGCTCAAAATTAAAAATAAAGAATTAAAATTACACCCACATCTACCGAAGTATTTTCTAGAGGGTTTGAAAAATAGCAGCACACACATGGAGTGGAGTTCATTACCCACAGAACTAAGGACCATAACATCTCTTTAACGCTTTCTCAAACATATAAAAGAGGGGTTAATAGATAATGAAAATGATGTTATAATGTGAAGTAGAGTGTAAGTAAACACATAGTAACTGTGTTTAAATGTTTTTTTCTTGTGAGCTTTGTGATGGTGTTTAATCTTTGTCATAATGTCTTTTGTTCATTCACGTGCTTCTTACCGATGCTTAGATGCATTTCCTTCTTTGGCTCTCTTTTCCTATTTATAAATTCCACCAAATAGCAAGGGACTGCAAATCAGCCCGTATGCCTAAATCTTTACACGACAGACCTGAGTACTCATGTGATTTTATTGTGCATCGTTCCTATTAAATAAACATAAACTCATTTGAAAAACTGAGCAGAAATGTCTTTTTTTAGAAGTCATGGCCTAGTCATTCCAAAAAAACAAAGAAAAAAATCCACATTCCATGTTGTCAGCAGTTTCACGTAGGAACTTTTTTTTTTTTTTTACTGTTTCTAACCACCAACTGAAAAAAACCATATACCGTGTTTATTACAGTCAACTAAAACCCAACTTTAACACTAAGTGTGCAAAAAAAAATTTAATTTGCAGAAATAAAAATCAACAAAAAAACTACTCTTGAAAAAAAGACCAAAATTTGTGAAATGCTCAGACCACGTCACATTCAGAGTAACCTTTCTTCCCCATCCTGATGCTGCTTTGAATTTCAGCAATACTTTACCTTCAGCAAGGTTGTCCTGATCATGTCTACATGATATTTGCATTATTGAGCTGTTGAACAAGTGTACCTAATAATGTGTCCATCTATGTATATGATGATAATGATGATTATAATGATTATAATAAAATCACAGCAGGGCTTTTGGGGTGCTTTGAGTTTCTGGAAGATGACGCTGTTGCTCGTTTTTCAATTTGGACACTTAGAGCAACAAAAAGGACGCACCATCTAGTTCCATTATGTTTGAGAAAAGTCAGAGATCTTCACAGCTGATCTCCAAAACTGGGCAACTTGCATCAAAACATTTCAGATGAATTTTGAATTTGATTTTGAGTGATGCAATTGAAACAGGTTTTGATTTATTTATTTATTTTCAGATTCCTCTGGATACTAAAACAAATGAGATCAAGCAGCAGGTCGAGCCCCACAACGACTACTTCAGCACCCAATTCCTGCTGAATTTCTCCATCCTGGGCACCCACAGTGTCACTGTGGAGGCCTCGGTGGTGGATGAGAGCGGCATCGAATGGAAGACTGGGCCCAAGACGACGGTGTCGGTCAAGTCTCTGGAGGATCCATACTCCCAGCAACTCCGTCACCAGCTGCAGCAGGGCGGAGCTCAGCCTCCACCACAGAGGGCCGCATACACTCGCTTCTAGTTATGTTTGCAGTTTGAGCTTTTGTACTTGACCTTGTAGAAATTAAATATGTACATATTTTTTTTCAATTATTAAAATACTAATTGATTTAAATAATAACTTGACGTGACCTTTTTTAAATGGAACTAATCAATTTTTAAGGCTGCTCATATTTGATTTCATATTTAGCTTTTTGTATGTCCTGAAGATTGAAGTCAGCCGCCAGAGGATGCTCAATGTAATGCAGTTGTTTTAATTATTCTCATGTTCTTAATCAAATAGGTTTTCATGCACACAGAAACCTCTCTAAGAAGATTTATTGCTGAATGTCCTTGGATTTTAGTGTCCTACATCCATGCAATTACACAGACATCCAACAGGGGGCGCGCCATAGTAACTAACGGAGCATCTTTCTATGAAGAGCCCTAAAATCTCTGCTTTCGGCCCAACATTTGTTTTAATCACAGGTCTATATAATCAGATTTAACGCTTTCTCGATAGGTTAACATGCTTAATCATTTTATACCCCTCAACTAAGTTTTCTTCTTTTTAATTTTCAGCAGCATTTACCAGCTAAAACTATAATTTTAAACTATAATTATGCTTAACTTTTATTATACAATAGATTTTGCACCTATAGCTTTACTCGAATGCCATACCGCTGTTTCTAGTGAAGAGAAGTAAAGGCAAAGACTAAAAGAAAGTATCCACACTCAAATTAGTGCTATGATGTGAAAGTAACTGGAAACGAGCTCAGATGACTTCAGATGAAGTCATGAGATTTTTTTAAATTTATATATTTATTTATTTGTGTGGTCATGGACTAAAACCAACCATCAGCACTTGACCGGAGTCTGCGCACTCAAGACTCTTCAGATGAAGAGGATCAAGCGAGAGCGGCGTTAAAAAAAAAAACAACTTCCGCTTTTGGTTTTCAAAATCAAAGGAGGCGAATTCCTTAATTGTTCTATGGAAATTCAAATGTTTAGTGTCTAGTTCACGTTAAAATCCAAAAATGAACATTTCAAGGACTGAGAGATTTTTAAAACAAAATTTATAATGAACACCTCCCCATGCTTCGTAAATGCTGTTTCAGTGTGACATGGAGTAATAGGTAATGTTCTCATTTACACTTTTATCGTTGATTATAATTTATTATATTTGGATGAAAAAAGAAGATATCAATTGTAAGTAAACAATTTTACTTACACAACAAGTAATTATTACTTAATATTACCCTGTCCTGTGTTAATACATTATCAGAGGACAGGATCATCACAATTCTAGGAATAGATTTCATGTAAAAAGTTAAAAAAAAAAAAAAAGTAATAGTCTAAATACAACTGCCCAACATCGGAGTTACAAAGGAATGATAAATTAATGTATTTCACTAACTAAACTGTAACAGAAAATATATGAAAATACAGAAAATACAGTAAATTATGTGGAAGATCATTACAGGACCACATCAATAAACAGATAAGCTTTTCATAGCTTCGTGAAACGAGAACATATAAAAATTTTAACAAAGCACAAAAACAAATGTGTTTTTTAAAAAAAGTCCAAAGATGAACATCAACATATACAACATTTTTTTCCTTCATGTTTTTATGTCACAATAATCTGTAAATAATAAGACATTTGAATCTTCATCAAACATTAAACTATACAAGCCCAACCTGGTTTATGTCAGGGTCTGACAAGGTGGGACATAGTCACCTTTTCTTTTTTTGCAAATTGATGATCTTTCTAAAACATAACAATCACAATCCTGGCTGTATGATTTGTGGTGCACCTACAGTAAAGCACAACATGAAAAAGCTTCAGGAGGCATATGATGATACATTCAAGATCTTGCTCCAGATTCCAAGATGTACAAGTGCAAGCTAAATGTTTGTGACAAGTAATGCCACCACTGTACCGTTCACACTGTGCTGAAAAATGATATGTACAACACAAGATATTCTTCCTGCTTCTGGGAAAACTGGAACAATTGTTTATTTGTATTCCAATCACTGATCAATGCATTTTTGTGTTTTGACTTTTTCCTTTCTTTCTTTTATATTGAAATGAACTATCTTCCTTTTCTCCATCTATCAGCTGCTCTGCTTCAGTGTTGCCACAGCAGATCATCTGCCTCTATCTCACCCTATGCTAGCTTCCTCCTCTGTCACACAACCCTCTGCATGTCCTCCTTCATTACATCCATGAACCTTCTCTGAGGTCTTCCTCTTTTTTCTTGTCACCTCTCTACTTAACTGAGGTTCAACAACTCTTTCCAATAGCTTCATGGCACGGCTCATAAGCTTTATCCCATGTAGTTCTGCCCCTCACCCTTGTTCTTGAAAACTGGTACCAGTACACTTCTTCTCCACTCTTCAGGCATCCTCTCACTCTCCAAAATTGTGTTAAATAATCTGCTTTAAAATGCCACTGCTCTCTCCATACCTCCACAGGTATTTCATCTGAACCAACCACCTTTCCACTCTTCATTTTCTTTACAGCTGCCCACTTTCTCCTTACTAACCCTCTGAACTTCCTGATTCACTAACTTTTCTCCATCTGTCCTCTCATTTTCTTCACTCACAAGTTCCTCGCAGTACTCCTATCTTCTCAGTAAGCAGTCCACCCTCATTAGAACATTTAACCATTTTAATCTACAAAGATCATTAAACACTAAAGTTTACTGGTGTGGACATTTAAGGATAACTAATGCTTTCGTCTTCCTTTAACAGTATAATATATAAATTGAGAAAAAAAAAATGCGTTACTCCATATTGTACTCCTTTTACTTTGAAGGCAGGATCGTCTCATTTCCGATCCTGTTGATCTTTGACGCGTTCGATCGGTACCCGGAGAAAGATAACGGCTCTGGGAAGCCAGAGACGAGAAATCGCTGATCTTTGTATTTGACGTGTACCTGCGGTGCATGTTTGAAATCGCGTTTGTCCAACGATCAGCGCTGATCCCAGGGCCACCCCTCCCCGGTTGAGCTGCCTCACGTCAATATTCGCTAATGGGAGGTCGGCTAACTTGACGATGACGGTGATGATGATGATGCATCAGAGGATTTATCCCGGTGTCTGACTGAGATGGAGCCAGCGCTTGAGTGGAGTCGCTTGCTAGCCAGCTAGCGAGCTAACGGTGCCCTCCGGGATTGAGCGTGTACCCGAGCAAACCGAGTTTTTAAGCTAAATGGATGCTGCTACAGTTTTATCACGCATTATTTCCACCTTTGACCCCCATGTTTGATAGCCCAATCATGCCGACCTGCAGATACTGCTAACTTAACCTTCTGGGTTGGGTACACGTGACAGCATTTATCTCGCTCCAACAATTAGCTGCACCTTCGGCCCGTCTTTGGATGCTGCAGTGACCGTAACCGGGTGAGTAACATGAGCTACCAGACTTTTACTACTCAGTTACAGGGGTCGGACTATATTCTGGATGAGGCACACAGATATGGCGCTTTGCTGCAGCCTCCAGACACCCTGCGTCCGAGTTAACGTTTGGTAATGTCTCGTAAAATACTCGAATATTTAATCTTAGCTGCCTCTGCTGTGCCTGTCGGTATATTTCGCAGCATTGCCGAAATATACTAACAAATCTCGTAATGCTAACTCACTCCACCGCTAGCTAGCATGTCATGAAGTACTCGACCGCGTCCCGAGTGGCTGGTCCTTTTATGGCGCTGTCTTTGCACGTATTACTGCTACGGCTCGGCAGCTAGCAGGCAGTCAGCAGGCAGTCGGTAATGAATAATCAGGTATATTCAGGAATAAATCCTTCTTATTAATAATATGAAGATAGCGGCCAGGGCGCGTGTGTTACAACTAAATTCCGTAAAATAGCCTCATTCTCAGCCGGTTAGCGGCTCACACTGTTGTGTTTCCAAGGTGGGTGTGTGTGGAATAACAGAGTAAATTTGCGGATTAGTTCAGAGAGTTTGTGTACAGTGAGGATAACGCGATGCAAGTTTCACACATGACTCGGTTTCTGGCTGTTAAACAAGTCACTGGGAGAGACTAACTGGTGCCATGCGTGTCCTTTGCAGACGGTGTGTATCAGGATGGCACAGCTCTTGGACGGGGCCGGCAAACTGGCCTGGGCTCTCCTCAAGTCCGTTCTTCGTTTCACTTTTATGTTCTTCAACAACTGTGTAGCCATCCCATCTTACTGCTTGTACCTGCTGCTGCTTCAGCCCCTGAGAATATGGGACAGCTCTGCTTTCTGGCACATTGAAGGAATCATGTTCAAGTGGTTGCTGGCCATGGTGTCTTCGTGGGGTTGGGTTGCAGGTTATACAGGTAAGATGGTTTTTATCATTCGTGGTGCATCACTGTTGCTTTGTTTGCATGTTGGGTTCAGTGGTGACCTCTTTCTGATTCAGGGGACTGCTCGAACACCAGTTTGGACATCATGTCTTCTGCCTTTACATGTACACTTCACAAAGATCAGTTTTGTTTTGTGTCCTGTGAGATTACTTTTGAAGTTTGTGCTAATTTAAGTACCAGTCAAAAGTTTGGACACACTCACCCATTCATATGAATGGGTAAGTGTTTTCCACATGTACACGTTCCAGAGAAACGAATGCTTACCACTGTGACTCAGGTGTAGCACATCCTGACATCTAGTCAGTGTGCAATAATGTCATTTCACAGAGGTGTGGTTTGCTGAATGGCCTCCAAGATTACTTAGGAAATGACAGCTATTTAAGTCTTAATCTCTTCTGAAAAAATATGTGCTGCACAATAAAAAATAAAAAAAAAAAGCATTTTTTTAATCGCAACAAAGATGGCAGTCATCAACTGATGCAATTTTTGCTTAGTTTATATAACTTAAACCACAGTTTAAACACCGCATACATTTTTTTCCCATGTTCCAGATCATGACAGCTAACCAGCCTGAGACCATGGGTTTTAGTGTGTAGTTTTCATTATCATGGGTATAAAATTAGCTGTAACCATAAATTCTTCTCTAAGTTGCTTCTACCAGATAAACCAGAGGAATGATCATGTGCTTTATAGCGGTTATTAAAGCCTGAGTCACGCAGGCCTAGAGACCGGTTGGTGACCCTCTGGCAACCTCTAGTCAATAGGAAAAAATGTGTGTTCCCTGAGGTTGCTGGCAGTTGCCAGGTGAAATCATTTGCAAAATGAGTGCTGCACCAGAAATGTCCTTGTGATTGCTTTGGTCTTTCGCAGCCACCTTTAGTTTGCCTGGAAGATGGTGATTGGTCTGCAAACACTTGTTAACTAACCACAGGTCAGTACTGAAAATGCAATGTTTACCTTCAGAGTAAAAGCTAGTTTTTAATGGTGAAACCAACACATTTCAAAAGGTGCAGCTTTTACTTTGTAGGGTGAATGGTCACCGTTTTCGGTTTGCATCACACCGAATCCCACTGCATCCGTTTTCTCTGCTTGGAGAGTAGTTGGCGAGTGTTGACAGACAAATTGGCCTCTTCCATGCAAACTATGGGTAACCGTGTTAGCAACTAAAGCAATCACAAAAAGGTTTTCGGTGTGGTACTGTATACCGCTTTACGACCAATTTCACTTAGGAATAGAAAACATCCTCTGCAACTAGTCATGGCATACACATTTTCCCTTGTGACCAGCAGTTAGCAAGAGGTCACTGACCACTGTGTGAATTGGGGCTTCTAGCAGTCTATTTCACAGCAAGATTATTTTGGTAGTCGACTAATCTGTCAATTTTTTTTTTTTTTTGATTAGTTGATTAGTCAACAATTATTTTAATCTTGCCTCACCTGTTCAAGCCTACCCATATAATATAATGTGGAAATAAGTAAATAAAAATAGCCTCTGGCCTAAAGTTCAAATAAGGCTTCAAATGAAATCAAAAAGATTTTTCCTGTCCAAAACAGCTGAAAAGTCATAGACGATTCAGTTACTATTCAGAATGAACACTAATATTAATGCGTGAAAAATAATAGACTGTGTAGCTGCTCTTATTGACCTTCACTCGTTAGCTTATATATATATATATATATAT
>VUQJ01008542.1:5556-17488 GCA_015108635.1 Andinoacara biseriatus | reverse complement strand
CTATAGTACCTCTCTGCATAAACACTCAGCAAAGACTCAATAAAATTAAAATTACAGAATGAAACAAAAAGGTATGAAGTACAGCTAGCCACACACACACACACACACACACACACACACACACACACACGCACAGACACACAGACACACACAAACACACAGACACTCACACACACACACACACACACACACACACACACAGACACACGCACAGACACACGCACACACGCACAGACACACGCACACAGACACACATACGCACGCAAGCACACACGCACAGACACACACACACGCACAGACACACGCACACACACACAGACACACGCACACACACACACACACACACACACACACACTCTCCGGCCTCTGCAGCTCACTCTGGGTTGAGAATCGGGGCTCCAGGTGAGGGCAGGTGAGCTCCTGAGGCTCGTCTCATTAACACCTGGCTGATTCCACCGGCCTCGGACTCAGAAACACGGAGCGGTGCTCCCGCCTCCTGCCTCCCCTCCGGGCTCTGCGCCGATACTTCCTCTCACTGTTCCTGCAGTTACTTCATGTTTGAACACATTTTATTTTAGGTGCTCCTGCAGTACATCTCACACCAGGGAGTGGAAGCAACACACACTCACACTCACACACACACACACACACGCACACACACACTGTCCCGTGCATCCTGCTCTTCAAAGCTCTCCTGGAGGCCTCTCTGTGTGACACAGGAGGATCCTTTTTCTTTGGAGTTCACTTAAAAGTTTTAAGTTTGAAAGATCTGGCAAATTAGCAAAGACGTGCGAGTACGACTCCCGCTGTGCGTTCAGCTGGATTTTCATGTGCAGCGATCACAGGAGGTTCCTTAGTTTCCACTGTGTTTCCCAGCATCTCCTGCTTTGCCTTCTCTCTCTCTGGGACGCTCCACTCAGCTGTACGACCTTTAACCTTCATCATGAATATTTATACCTGTTTGCTCAGGAGTCACTGGGCCGTCTATCAGACCCACCTGTCCCCACAGCAGCAGCAACATTCCTGACCGCTGGAGAGCTGCAGTGTGATCCACATGAGTCTGAGCATGTGGACACCTCACAAACGTTCTATCAGGACGTTAATCGGGAAGAACGTGACTGAAGGAGCCTCACTGGGTTTTTCTATGTTTCATAAATGAGTTTTCCTCTTTAATTTCCGACATTTCTGACAGCTTCCTTCAGGCTCCCAGCACTGGGAACCTTGGCGGGCACGTTCAGTTTCACCAGCAGCTGTTTGTGAAGTCAGGACGGAGACTTTAAAACACCAAAATAACAAGTGGAGGGTCGAGCTGTACGTGCACATTAGGAATGCTTTCTGGCTCCTTTGATTCTAATTTTCAAGATGAACTCCATGTTTTACTCAGTAAGACTTGAAACCAGCGACTGAGGCCATAAACTCATCGGGGAAGTGAGTGTGTGTGTGTCACACACTGATACAATCAGGCTTTGAAATGCAGGGTGGTGTCTCGTCCTGCTTTATTGGTTTGCACCTCTTTGTAGTCCGTCTGAGATCCTGTTAATGGTCTTTGGGTCTCTTCATGTTTTTTTGTGTTGATCTTTCCAGCTTGAATCACTTTACAGGAAGTCACACCCAAACCTCCCAACTGCTCATCAGTGCCGAGTCCGCTGAGCCTCCTAACTTACCGCTGCAGCCGAACCTCGTCCCCTCGGCGCCCACCTGGATGTGACTCAGTTGTTCCTGATCAGGGATCAGTGGTGCTGATCTGGTCCCAGATCAGATTCGTTGCTGTGAGAGAGAGCTGCTGCAGTGTTCCTTGTTTCCGGGTCGATTAGCTGACGTAAACACTCCTGACAGCAGCATAAATCATTTGATTGACGCCTGATGCAAGTAATTATTGGGTGTTGGAGGGGAGTGGGACGTCTGTATGTGCAATTAGAGCAGGATCAGAGAGCAGCTGTTAATGTGGCGTTCATCCATGTTTGCACACTCCTTTCTTTCCTTTTTACATTTATGGCTCTCCTGGAGCAGCTGAGCATGATTAACAGCTCACACTGGGCCTGTCTGAAACAAGCTCTATTAGCTCCGCCCCCTTTCTTTTGACTGGCTGCCCCTCGTAAACAGAAGAGGGTGGGGCTTATGTGAGGTAAAATGACCTCTGTGATGTCATACTGAGCCAAGAGGAGAAAAAACAAAAATATCACCAACATTCCAAAAATTCACCTACTATCAACATTTAAATGAAGCTGCATGTTTCCAGCTGTGCGATGTGAAACATTTTAAACACATTTAGTATATAAAGACGATCTGACAAATAAGAAGCTTTAAACTCGTCTCCTGTCCCACCTCCCGCTCTGACGCTCATCCCGGCCCAGCGGGGCTGCCATTCTGATGCAAATGAAGCACGAGCCGAACACATGATGATTTATCATGTTTAGTGTTTTAGAGGTTTCATTTATTCCGGTTATTTTTAGCTTCTGCTCCCACATCACATTTCACAGCGCTGAGTTCTCTGCGGGGAGCGTCACGCTCGCACATCCTCGCTGCTGTTTTTCAGACGTATAAATGACGACCTTCCTGCAGCCACGTGTCGCCCTCAGTGTGATGAGTGGCCTCTGTGTGTGTGTGTGTGTGTGTGTGTGTGTGTCTGTCCTGATTGCTGCTGACTGAGTTATCTCTCATTTTGAAGGAGCACAGAGCATTTCCTCTTTCTGACCATCAGCGTGTCTGACAACCCTCTGCTTCATTTTTATTATTTCCCCATCATCACTCGGGTCATCATTTCCTCTGGTGTGTGTGTGTCTGTGTGCGTGTCTGATTGTACTGCAGTGTTTAGGAATTCTCCCATCACCTCCTTCCTGTCTAGTTGCTATTTCCAACCTTTTAATCCCCTCTGCCACCTCTCACTTCCTCCAATTTCACAGAGTCAACAGCCTCTGTGCGCTGCTGCCGTACACCAAAGCTCGCCGGAGGCTCGGAGCTGAAATTCTGCCGACAGCAGGCGTGTGGTCAGCTCCCAGATTTGAAATTTCACCTAAATGTGCGTGCTGAAGTTTGAGCTTGTTCGGCAGGCGTCGTCCTGTTTGGCTTCACACTGAAACATCTGTACAGCTGCTGGACTGGATCGGTGCTCTGCAGCGTCGCCTTTACCCTCCATGTCCACACAGCGAGCGTGAGCACACTCACTGCGGCTCAGCTGAGAGCTTTCAGAATCAGGTTTTTACTGGGTAGCTTTAGCCTCACATCTTTCACCAGTTCCTGCCCACAGCACCGTATACGACCTGTGAGATTTAGGAGGCGACATCTTCAACCCCGGAGCTTCAGCTGCCCCCATAAAATATGGCTCAGGAGGTAGAGCAGGGTCATCTACCAATCAGAAGGTTGGTGGTTTGATCCCCGACCCCTCCCAGAGGATAAGATATTGACCTGTGTCTTCTTTGTATGAAATTCATCCCTGTTCCTGCGGGTGTTCCGAAGGTGCTGGATGGAAGACCAAAGTCTTCCTTCGATCAGAACACCTGCACCTTATAAGTTAGTGTTTGTGTCGGCCAGTAGGACGTCCTCACATCTCCTCCGCTGCACATCTGCATGCGAGTGTTTGATTGGCAGCGTGAAGAACGGAGACGCGGCTGCAAACTGATGGACGAGCTGAACCATCGGGCTCGGGATTGATGAGGAGGGGGCAGGAGATCCGGCCCTTTAAATTTTCTCTCTCCACGGCTGCTGTGACGCTCACGTCTTTTTTAATCCCGTCTGCCTCTTTGAGCACCTCTGCCCCCTCCCACCTCTGCTCTGTTGTTTCATAATTACACCCCCCTCGACAGACTCGTTGCTATAGTGACAGCAAAGCCAGAGCGTCTGTTTAGTCCCAGAAATTTCAAACATACCAAGACAAACGGACACTCTGGGCGAGCTTGTGTACGATGTATGAGCACAGCAGCGCCGTGAAACACACGATTTCCTTTAGATCTGTTTCTTTCCTCGTTGCTTTAAGGTGGAAACCAGTCCAGAGTCCGGCCCTGCAGCCTTTAAGGAGGAACCAGCAGGGTCTGGATGGACACACCTGCTGAGAGCTCACCTACAGGTCAGCGAGGGCCTCGCTTCCAGCTTTCACCAGGTTGGTGTTCCGAAGCCAGATGTGACAGAAACTGGGGGGTGCTGCACGCTCACGGGTCACAGGTTTGAACCCTGGGTTCTTTCAGGGTTAGGGTCTCAGTTCTCCTGCTACTGTAACCTTGGAGCTCCGTCAGCCTTGTGCAGGGTGTGCATGTAAAGCATTTTATTTCTTGGGAAGAAAGGGTCAAAGTTCATTGATGATGGGGTCTGTGATTATCCTGTCAGCCCACCGGAGCTGCAGCAAACACACTGACCTCAGATCTGACCTCTCTCCTTCTCCAGTTTGTTCGATCGTGTTTAAGTTCAGAGCAGCAGCACCTCGGCTCATTAATGAAGACTAATGAACACTGTAATCAGCTTTCATGCATTATGTGAATGCAAATGTAACCTGAGCACATGACTTCCTGTCCTCGGCGGCAGCCGCGGCCCCCGACACCGCGGCCATATCAGAGCTTCATGGTTAGCTTGTAGGATTGTGGAGGAATATTTTATTATTTCTCACATAATTACATTTTTTATCAGGCTGCTTTTCTTCTGGACTCGGTTTTGTTTCTGTGAATGAACACTGCCGTCAAAATGGACAATAATATCATAAGGACCTCTGCTCATTTATAAGCACGAGTCTAATTAAAATTGTAATCAGCCTTCAAAATCATGCATAATTTCCGAGCAAATGTGGGATGTAAACCTGAGAACATGTCTTCCTGTCCTCAGTGGCACCTCCTGAATATTAGAAAGATATTAAAGTTTCATGCTCAGCTTGTTACCTTGTGAAAATTGTTTTATTATTAATATGATAATATATTTTTCTGCCTCTCTTCCTCTTCTTGGGCTTTCTTTCAGTCGATCTGATCCGAGGTCAGCTTTGACTGCTGAGTCTGAAGCCATCCATCCTGACGCAGTGGTACGAGGCTATCCCAGACTTCCTTTGCTCCACAATCATATTCCAGTTCTTCCAAATTAGCTAAATGACATTTATAGTAGGTTCTGTGCTGTGCTGGGTCTCCATCCCGCTACTCATGCATGGAAAGCCATGGGAGGAAGGCACCTATTAGATCATTTTTTTACAAGTTTCTAAAAGAACATTCACTCCTTGGGGCAGGAAGACAGTCTTTAGAGGATTTGTTAGTTTGTTCCATCTGCAGTGGTTTGGACGCTGCACAGCCAGGAGAGGCTAAGGTGATTAGATGAAAGCCAGCTCTTTAGCTTCATCAGTGCTCTTCCTCATCCTCAAACTTCACCCAGCAAACTGGAGCTCCGCCTTCTGGGACAGTCTGAAGCCACAGCAGCCATGTTATTGGTCACATAATTGCATTCAAAATGCTCCAACACAGCAGTCCAGTTCAGGGACTCCAGTTAGCTGAGGTGAAGCTAGCAGCTAAATGGTAAATGGACCAGTTCTTTTCTGCTCTGACTGAGGACTCAAAGAGCTCATACAACACATTTGCATTCACCCCATACAAGCACTTCCAAAGGTATCGAAGCTTAAGTGCTTTTGTTGTCTAACATTCACACTCCAACGGGGGGTTCAGCATCTTGCCCAAGGATACACGTGGTCCGGAGCAGCCAGGAATTGAACCACCGACCTTCCGATCAGTAGGTGACCTGCTCTACCTCCTGAGCTACAGCCACCCTGTCAGAGAGGCCACGCCCCTAATAATGCAAACAGGTGAGTCATAGTAACACCCCCCCCCACAGCTGTTATGGAGGAGGAAATTATCCACAGAGACCAAAACAGTTTCTGGATCAGGCTGTAAACATGTTTATTAACATGGGGACAGACTTACTGCTGCCTCTGCTGGACACCAGAGGAACTGCAGTGTTTGACACTTGTACACTGCCTCATCTTTCAGTCATGGGGGGGGTTCTTTGAGTTAATTTTCAATAAATCTGATTCATGATGTAGGGTCTGAGCAGTGGTGAACATCAAGATATTTACTCAGGATGTTCCTGGTTCTATATCCTGTTATTCGATCAGGAATTTCCTCAAACAACACAGCTGGAATTTCAGTCCAGGAGTAAAATAATCCTACAGGTGAACAAAGTTATTGTCTGCACAGTTCACTCAGCTTCAAACCTCACCAACAAATCCTGAGGGAAGTCCAGAGAGAGAGCGACTCTGTGAACATATGGATGGATGGATGAATGGGTGGGTGGATGATGGGGATTTGGATCATAATCATTCCTGTGGAGAGGAAGTCTCCTGAAGGTTGTTGTTATCAATCCAGAAGTCCACGAGTCTTTCTCCTGAGGACGGAGAGGCCTGAATCACGGGGAGCAGCACACGTTTTAAACAGGGATCTGCTTAGTTTAAATGGTTCTGAAAGGTGCACGCACACACGCACACACACACACACACACACACACACACACACACACACACACACACACACACACACACTCACATGATTGGATGTGTGAAGGCTGAGGTCTTAGAGCCGGGCTGCAGGGCTTGGACAGTCACTGCATGAGTCAGTGGAGAGATCTTCACTCTCTTTTCACACTAATTTAAACCTCATTATTCAGTTTGGAGGTGGGCCGCTCGCCGGGCGTGTCGCCTCTCATTAAGCTCAGCCATCACTTCCTCCCCCCGCAGCCTCGCCCGAGATCACCTAACCTCATCTGGTGGCTGATTACGGCTGCTCCCCCAGTCCCCTCCCGCCACTGTGTCCTGAAGGAAACAAGGTGGAGCAGTAACAGTGTCGCTGCGAGCCCGGCTGACATTAATCATTACAGTAAATGTTCAACACAGTTAGACTCTTTCCTTACTTACCTCCAACCTGCTGCAGCCGGAGAGAGGACGCCGCGCTGCAGCTACAGAGGATTAATCTGCAGCAGTTTGGTGAGCTCTCACTCTGAGGGCGATTTCTTCACTGATCTAATGAACACTGCAGGTTACAGGTCAGGGTCAGGGGTCAGGGGTCAGGGTTAGAGGGTTGGGGTTAGGGTTGGCAGGCAGAGGGGCTGCAGCGTTTAAAAAGGAGGAGCTTGCATTTGCGTTCCTGATTTGAACAATGTGGGAAATATTTCCTGTTTTGCAGCAGCCGCTCTGACTCGATTCCAGCTGTTAGCATCTGAACGATGCCGTCGTGTTTCAGCTCAGGTTGCTCTGGGCCGAGCTCTTTACCTGGCAGGCCATCAGAGTTTAGAGGAATTAGCTGACATCATTGACTCCAAACAACACCTTGATCCATGAAGTAGCTCGTTAGCTGCACGCGGATGTTGGCTGGCAGCTGCAGCTGCCTGTCACAGCTGGCTTTGAAGCCCAAATCAAAGGAAGTGAATGTCCTGCACCTGATGGCTTCATCCTCTGATGGTCGCAGTCTGCCTTGATCCCAGTTTGGATCCCAGAGCTCCGAGTACTCTTTGCTCAGAATCACAGCCTGAATTTGTTCTGATGCCATCAGTCTGCAGGTTCCTAACTGAGACTCACCCGATTGCTGCCCCACTGAAGATCCAACTCAAGAAAATCCGACTGTCTGCTTCATTTAACTGATACAGACATTTTCCCTGGTTGGGACGGCTGAAGGAGGCAGCGCAGCACAGCCAGCGATGAGAGGATAATGAGAGGGAAAGACAAAGTGATGAGGAAAGGGTCGGCAGATGGATCACAGGAATGAAGACGTAAAGAAGGATGAAACAGATGTGACAGGAGGATTGAGCGTGGAAACGAGGGAACGGAGATGGATGGAAGGATGATGATTTCACACAGTTGCCATCACAGCGGTGTGAATCAAACAGAATGAGGATTAGCCGAGAGAGGAGGAGATGTAGAGGAGTGTGACAGACTCCCGCACGTGCACTCCTATTCTTTCTCTTCTCCCGGCATCTGATGGTCGCCCGTCAGCGCGCGTCTTCTCCTATTCTGTTAAATCAGCTTCCTCCTGCTCAGCTAAAAATATGCAACAACTAAAGAAGTCAGGTCAGAGGTCACGTTTTAAAAAGCCTCTTGTGAGTACACCGGGGGGGGGGGGGCACAGAGGTTCAGGTTTGCAGCTCCAAAACACGAGTTACATAAAGTCTGCATAACCTCCTCCGTCTGCAGCAGCCATCAGCACAAAAACACACATTTGACTCACTTCCTGTTATTCTGCTCACTTCCTGTCGTATATCTCCTGTTGCAGTGCTGGAGCTCGGGGTGAGCAGCTCCCTGTGAGCTCAGGCTGCTCTGAGCTCCATCAGGTTTTTCTGCCTTAGATTTTATGATGTCACTGAGAGGAACCACAGGCTTTTCAAACCTTCTGTTTGCCTGAGGCAGCCAATCAGAAGATTGCTGGTTAAAAGGGAGGAGCTAAAGCAGACCGTATGAGTTAGTGAGGATTAGCTCATAATCAGGGCCGTACAGCAGGCGGTGTCGAACAAACTGAGACGCGGCAGGTCACGAGACCTGAAGAGCTTCCAGACCTTTAAACCTTCACAGCCTGTGTGTTTGTTTGATCCTGCGGTCGTGGCAGCAGGCCAGGTGTGGCCGTGTACAGGATACCTGTGACGTGTTTGCAGCATGAAGAGATGTGTAGACTAGCTGATGAGAGAACAGGTGTGACCAAAGGTGAGAAGAAGAAACGTTCTGGGGCAGCTGTTGTTACAGATGTTACTTTTATTTAATCTCCAGACACATATTTCAGTTACACTGCTGAGCGCTGTTAAAGTTTACAGAAAGATCAGCAAATTTACAATCTTCCTCACCGTCACCTGTCACCTTTCGCCTCAGTCTCCTCACGGTCAGAGCAGCACAGACCCTGCTGGCAGCAACATCCCTGCACTGCTCACAGCCTGAAACCTTCAGGGCTGAGAAACTGTTATTAGTCGTGAAAAAGATCAAATTTCTGCAGCTTCATCTGATTTTAGTCTTCTGAGAAAACCACATTTATACAGGAGGGAACGTAAGAACAATAACCAAAACAGAGTTACTGTAAACACTGCACAATCCTTCCTCTGAGGAGCAGTCAACACAAGGTTTCATATTGGTGGTGCTTGTGAAACCTTCAGGGACCATCGGCTCGTCCTCAGGGATCATGAAAAACTTGCGGTAAATTTATAGAAGCCAGATTTTATGTGAAAGAAAAAAGTTAAACTAGCACTTCCTCTCACAACGTGAACCTTTAGCAGGGTTGTGGCAGTGGAGTCCTTCTCTGGGGAGCTGCTGATTTTTAAAGCGCTGGTCAAAATCAAATGTTCTCCTGCTGGAAGTGCTAATGAAACACTCACAGGGTCGAGAAGCTGTGCAGGAAAACCACATTTTATTCCCATTTTAAGCTGGCGGTGCAGGAGGAGCGCTGGCTGCACGATGCCACTGAGAAACTCTGCGGATAAATATGTTTCTGGAAAAGAAACAGATGGAAAAGCAACAAAAGCTTCCGGCACTAAAGACCGGAGTCGTCATAAATACGAGACTTCGTCTTCTAGGGTGTGTTTCAGACAGGAAAACCAATGTGCTCATGGTGCTGCCCGAAGCTCGAGGGGCTTCAGATCCATCCTCTGGGGATCATGACTATCAGAACAAATTTAATACCAATCTCTCTGATTTACGTGGTTTCCTGACCGCTCTGTTCTGCCCGCTGCGCTTCACCTGCTGACAGTTAATGCTCCACATCCTGGTAGCTTCTATGAAACATAAAAAATACCCCACAGAGTGGCCCGAGGTAACGTACACACTGAGAAACCCACACACACACTCACGTTAAACACATGTGGGAAGCAAACACAGCAAGAAATGATCTGAATGCTGCAAACAGCTGAAGGAGCCGGGACTCAGCTAGAGGCAGCAAACGTGCTGATTGGACCCATGAAGGTGGGCGGAGCCAGAGCTAATGTGGTGGAGAATGTTGTTCTCAGCTCTGGGGAACCATGTTCTTCCTGGACATTCATTGTAATCTGACTGCCTGCTGTTGGCGCCCTCTTCTTTCCCCTGAGCCTGGTTCTGCTGGAGGTTTCTTCCTGTTAAAGGGGAGTTCTTCTTCCCCACTGTTGCCAAGTGTTGCTCAGTACTCTAATTGCAGGGTCCTACAGTATAAACCCCTTTGGATATTAACGATTTGTCTCTGTGGTGTTGGGTTTCTCTGAAGCTGTTTTACACATTTTTGTGTATTTTAGTCTGAAGGGAGAATTGGGAAGAAACGTGCAGTGAAATCAAATCCAGCAGCTTGCAGGGACGACAGGGAAAACGTTCTGAGTGACTGAAGCCGCTACCGGAGGAAGTGATGAAAACCACTGTGACACTGATGGCTTAGTGAATACATTAGAGCCTTATTGACACTACTGGATGGTCACTAATCAGCTACAGGTTATGCTCAATGACCAGACTGCTTCATATGCAAACGGAGCTCAAATACAGTCAGATAACACATTTCTGTCAAAGGGAGCTCCAGCTGACTCTGACAGCTGAGAAGTGATGATTGGAGCACCGCTGCAGGTGACCTCAGCAGCATCACGCGGCTCCACCTGCTGACACGCTGCCAAAGAAGGAACGTTCAAACCTTCAAACAGCAACTTGGAAACAGTGCTGGCTCTGAACCAGGTGCCAGAGTCTGAAAAGGTGATGATGTTAGCTTATTTATGCTAACTCCGGACCAAATGGGCCGTTCAGAGTGCCTTTGCCTGCAAATACCTCAAAGGAGGAAAGAGGACGTTCATACAGATATGAATGCAGGTGTGTCTGGAAATTTTGGCTCTTTGGTGCATCTTAGACACAGTGCATGTGAAAAGCAGTCTGAGTGAGCCCGGGTCAGTCCTGCAGGACTCTGAGTGTGAACTTCTGTGACTGCAGACGATAACAATAAGCAATCAAGTATGTTTGGGGCTTTTGGCTTTAAAATAATCTTCCTCCCATCCGTTGTCTTCCACTTCTCCTTTTCCGGGTCGCGGGGGCTGGAGCCTATCCCAGCTGTCATAGGGTGAGAGGCGGGTACACCTGTGCAGGTCACAGAGACACAGACAACCATCCACACCTGTGGGCACTAATTAACCCCACTGAAAATAATCCTGCTTGTCTAAAGTGGCACCAGCACGAGGCCGCGGTGACCCGGGGAGGCTCGGAGATGGCTCGGTTTTCACTGTTTCCTGTGCAGTCTGAGACTCCAGTCCTTCCTTCCTTTGTTTGCTTCCGTGCACCAGTACAGCCACATTCAGCCACTCATGCACAAACACGCACACACACAGAGCTATACACTTACATATGTGAAATATACACTCTTTTTTCATATTCCACATTAAATGAAGTTTGTACAGAATGTCGACAACAAAATGAAGAGAAAGACCTGTGAAAGCACACTGGTGTACAGCATGAGTTTGTGTCCTTGTGGGGACCCTGTTTGCCCGCTAACGAGGTCTAAGGGGAGGGTGACAGTGTGTGCGTGCACGTGTGTGTGTGTGTGTTTGTATGTATGTACTATAGATTTCTTGCCACCAGAGAGGTCCAGGGGAGTGATAAATTGAGCTGACAAACACCGAAGAATGATCCGTCCCATCTGTCCAGCTCTGTCGTCTCTCTCACCATCGCGCTGCCAACTTTAAGACTTGTTGTCCGTGTGTGTGTGTGTGTGTGCGTGGTTTCAAGCTTGAGCCAAAGTCCCTGTGTTTTTGAGCCCAGCTGTCTCGGATCCCAGAAAGCTGGAGGCAGTGAGTCTGAGCTGCTCAAAAAGCACACAAACTCTGCAGACACGGAGCTTTGGAAATGAAGTCAATGTGATCGAAAATCCCAGGAGTCCCTCTGTGTCTGCCTCTCTTATTCTCAGCCTCGCTCGCACACAAAACACACACTGTCTTCTCCCTCATGGTGTGTTTGTGTGTCTCTGTGTGTGTGGGGGTGGGTGGGTGGATGTGTGTGTGTGTGTGTGTG
>VUQJ01008538.1:3556-21204 GCA_015108635.1 Andinoacara biseriatus | reverse complement strand
GCGAGGGTCAGTTCATTATTAGCGCGGGACCTCTTTGAGCTCTGTTTTTAGGCTCCTCCACCTCCTCTGGGGAATTTCTTGCTTTTTCTTAGCTGCTAAAAACTTTACTTGTTCCATTCTGGGTTTCTGTTCTGTCTGCTCGGAGGGTGTAAAGTGGCTTTTTAGGGCTTTTTCTCTGGAGGCTAATAGACAAAGATGAGGGTAAAATGGTGACCAGACAGCTAATCAATGAGATGACTGTGACGTGCCTTAAAACCGAGTGGAACTATAAACTGAGCTGAAAATACTTTCAGTGCCAATGCTGCCAGAATCAGTTTCCACTTTAGGTTTGTACAGATATTTCTTGGCTTGTCAGGAAGCTCTAAAAGAACTTTCTATCGAGCGCGTTGAGAAAAAATGAATAAACAGTCTCTCCCGGTGAGGGAGGCAGATGCAGTTCTTCCAGCAGGATCTCAGGACGGACTAGCATCGCTTGAAGAGTGTCTGCATCACAAACTGCACAGTCCTCACACTGACCAGCAGCACAACAGACCAGGAGCAGAAACGTGGCCCAAAGTAAAAAGTTGGAGGTCGGTGCATGAGAGATAATTAATGATGAGCTGCGGTTCTGTTATTAAAGCGCAGCGAGGAGCCTCATTACCTCTACACAGCCAATTAGCACTGAGGATTGTCTATGGCTGTTCTGTTATTCATTTAGACTATTACAGGAGGAATGAAGAGAAAACGCTCCCAAACTATTGATATTAAAATGAAAGAGAAACCTCCAACAGACACACTGCAGCATCAGAGAGGAGTCAGTGAAAGGCTCAATAACTAGAAGCTCAATAACAAGCAATGACCACAAATAAAAGCTTTTACAGCTGCTCTGCTTTTCCAATAACACAGAACACAAGAGGCTGGCCATGCCTCATCTCTCACCTGTTATTGTGTGAGAGGCTGCAAACCAGCTGTCTGCGTGAAGAAGACTTCTCATTATTGAAGTGACACAAACAGTTGCAGATATTAAGTTTCACTGAGCTGAAATGACTCCCACCGGTCCCATAACAGGCGAGCCCACCGCCACTGCCTGGGTGTTGGGGTCTTCTTATTTTTCATCTGCATCACGATCCAATATTGGCTCGATTGAATTTGAGGGTAATAATTCAGATTTGTGTATTGTGGCCAAGATAGTAGGTACTGGATGGCAGCAGAGGGTTCAGGGTCACCTGATCCAGCCCTGATTATAAACTTGATCATAAAGGAAAGTTTTAAGCCTAATCTTAAAAATAGAGAGGGTGTCTGTCTCCTGAATCCAAACTGGGAGCTGGTTCCACAGAAGAGGGGAAGCTGAAGGCTCTATCGGGGTGATGCGGCACTAATTGTTCCACAAAGGTTTAACTTAGCGGCACAGGAGTTCCTCCTCCGTTCATCAGCACTCGTTAATAAAGAGCTTCAGCACAGTCTGTCTCTGGCTGCTAACTTCTGATCACCTCTGCTGTGGCATTATCACACTTTGCTTGAATTATGGGCACAATAACCCGACTTCAATCTGTTCAGATCTGTGTAACCGGCTGATTTATGCTGACAGTCACATGTTGTTGTTATTGCAGTGCACCAGATTCTAGTTAGTTGTTCTAGTCTTTCTCAGTTTAATTGTCCTCATTGTCCTTTCTCAAAGCCCACTTGATGCATCTGATGAGCTTTCTGTTCTCACACATCTAACATTGAAATGGATGGTAGTAATTAAAAAACTAGGCGTAGAGTTTGAGGCAGTGGGGATGGACGACTGTTATAAAACTATTTAAATAATAGCGTTCAGTTAAAGCACTAAAAGAACTGGGGTATAAACAGAGTGCATCATGGGAACCTCCCAGCAGCCTATAGGTACTGGATGGCCTCTATTAGGGTGATACGGTACAATGACGTCTTTAAGATAAGATGGGGCCTGATTATTTAAGACCAGCCTGATGATAATGAATTACAATAGTCCAGCCTGGAAGTAATAAATGCGTGAATTAACTTTTCACCATCAGTCTGAGACAGGATGTTTCTAATTTTAGAAATATTGTACAAATGCTAAAAAGTGGCCCTACATATTTAATATGTGCACTGAAAGATAAAAAAGGATTAATTTAAGCTTTGAGTCATGCAGAGCTACTCTAGTAAACTCCAAGAGTAAAAATATGGAGCTGGAAACGAGCAGCTCCAAGTTACAGTTTCTACGCACTGACTGGATCAAGGTTGTTCAGGAAAAGTTTAGCAAGCGGTCAGCTGCGTTTCAGTAAAGCCTTTGAACGCATCAGCCCAGATTTAAGCCGACAGATTTTCAGCAGAGTATAAACTGTTCCCCGTTCAACTTGCTCCTGAATGCTTGCTGCGTACTGATGCTCGCAGTAATGAAGCTGCTGCAGAGCATTGCCGAGAGACGTGTCATTACCCAGCCTGCAGGGAGCACACACACCATCAGGCTCATCAGTGTTTACATCCCTTCATTAGCGTCAGGACACGACAGAGGTGAACTGAGGGTCGAATTGATTTCCTGTCCTCCTCCTTTTCCTCCACAAACACAGCTAAATGTTGAGCGCCGCCTCTGCAGAGTCCATCTCACTGTGCGTCTGTCTTAATAATGTGTGTGTGTGTGTGTGTCACTGTGTGTTTTCTATTTTTAGCTATCGGGCTGCAGATGTCCTTGGATTGGCTGGAAAAGCGGTTCTGGGCCATCGCCAAGCAGGTGACTGGAGGACTCTTTCACACAAACACATTTTGATGTCATTTTGGGGACATTTCATTGACCTGAGTTTATTGTCTCGAGGCCGACTCGAAGCTTCAGTGACTCATTCTGAACTCTTTCCGTTACACAGCTGAAGCTGCCTGCACAAACACACAAAGCAGTTAAAGGTGTTGATGGAGTTTGTGTTTTTATTCAGAGTGTATCTTTAAGGTTGGCTCTGTTGTTTCCATGTAGAGATTTCCCCTCATGTTGGTTCATCTATAATAAAGCACTGCCGCATTCATTGGTCAGAATAATGCAACATCTGCTCCAATCAGGCTCTTTGAGCCTGTTAGAAGCTCATTTAAACCACGTGAAATGAATCAGATTTATGCTGTTTAATGTGAGTGCTGTGGAAGGTGGGGCACACTGTTATCCAATTATCATAGAATAGTCAGATCCTGTGAGATCATTTTACTTTATCTGGTTAACTCCATTTTAAGGGGTCCAAACAAAGTTTAGTTTCTCCTGTTAAGCGCTCTCAGTGCTCAGTCCAAAATACAAATATTGTATTTGCCAGTTACTATGAATAACTGGGTAATATATCTCCCATGCTGTGGTTAACTTTACCTCCACCACCTTGAACTGCAGCTGTGGTGGATAAAGCAGCTCTCTCTGGTTAGACAGACCGTCCACGGTTCAGCGGATCTCCAGAGCAGAACCGCAAACTATTACAGTTCATAACAGCCTGACTGGGATGAGACCACCATACAGTGACCACGAGAAGGGAGAGCACTGAATAAACATCAAGAAATTAATCAATAAAATGTCATTTTTAACACTGGCCATTATGAACTAAACCAATAAATCCTGAGTTTGGGGAGATTCAGCTACAGATCAGCTGATCTTAGTGCCAGCCACTTCCACACATCCAGCTGGCATATCTCACCAGTCTCCAGAGTTAGTTCATTGCTTTATTTGTTGCACATGTGCAACCCTCATTGCAACCCACCTTCTCCATAGTTCTTTTCATGCAGTTTCTGGTGTAGCCATGTTGCTGCTGCTCTGAGCTGCTGCACCCACACCTTATGCTTTCCATGGATACCTGCAGAAGATAAGATAAGGTTTAGACGGAACCAAGTTCAGACTAATGTTGTCTTTGCATGAACAGAAAATTAACTATTTCAGGTGATGTGCTATTTTAATCATAGTAGATGATGCATTAGAAGTTCTTCTGTAGTTTAAGTTGGTGCTGTGTCTTTATGTATCCTGGCTCGTTAGCTGGTGATCCTCGCTGTTTGGAACAGCTTTGCAGGCAGGAAGAGAAACCGTTGTTAAAGTTGCAGGAAGTGGGCCTTTAGTTCAGGGCAGCAAACAACACGCCGTTACACTCAGCATTCACAGTATGTTCTGGTATGGCCAAATTATACACAATCATGCTGTTATTCAGAATCATTCTTAACTTTATTTTATTTGCAGCCCCAAAAATGCAAATAAAAGCAAATTCAATGATTTTCAAACATCATGAATGCAGATTTTTATACAAAATAGAAAACATGTTTAAACTGAGAAAATGCATCATTTTAGACAAAATCTGAGTTCATTTTGAGTTTGATGGCAGCAGCTCGTCTCTAAAGCTGTTACAGGTCCGTGTTTCCAGCTGTGCAGCATCCCCTCTTCCTTTAACATCAGTCCGTAAACATCTGGAACTGAGTAGAGCAGCTGCTGGACTTCGGGAGAGGAATGTTGTCCCGTTCTGTCTGATAGCGGATTCCAGCAGTCCTGAGGCTGCTTTGTCCTGTTTTTGGTTCCTGATGCTCCAGATGTTCTCAGCTGGTCAAAGTTCTGGACTGCAGCAGGTTCTTCTGCTATGAAGCTGTGATGATTTCTGGAAATGTTCCTGAGCCCGTGCAGTGCTTCCAGGACAGAATCAGGCCTGTTTTTACTGCAGCCGGAGGACCTGAAGATCACAGGGATCCAATACTGAGTTTTCTTCAGATACGCTGAATCTTTTGATGATATTAAGACTGCAGCTGATGAGATATTCAGAGTCTTCACAATTTTATGTTGAGGAACATTATTCTGAATTTGTTCTAGAATTTGCAGATGCAGTTTTTCACAGATTGGTGAAACATCTTTCAGATGTTCTCTAAGATGCTCCTTTTATCCCGTTAATGTTACGGACCTGCTGCCAGCGAGCCTCGTTAGCTGTGAGATGTTCCTCCTGCTCTTTCTGTTTACTGTCACTAACTTTTCCTGCCTTTTGTCACTCCCTCCCAACTTGTCTGAGACGTGTTGCTGTCGTCATTTCAAAATGAGCTTGTTTTTGTCATGAAATAGTAAATTTCTCAGTTTTAACATCTGACATTTTCTTTTTTCTAATGTGAATAAAAATTTGGAAATTCAGCATTCATCAAACACACATGCAGTACACAGCACAACATGCAGAGCAGCTAGAAAGCTGCTGCCCCCCAGTTGCTATGGGCCTTGCTCAAGGGCCCACAGTGGTGCAGAGGGGAGACAGGTGGCAGCACTTCACCCCCACCCCCCCAATTTTGCATGCCAGCCTGGGCGTTTTCTGAAGCTTTTCCTGGATGGTTTGTCCAGCACAAGCCAGTGTAAGGATTCGAACCAGCATCCTCTCAGCCTTGAGCCTTCTTCTTCTCCTTGAGGGTGAATTGAGGTGTTAGCTGTAGAAGTCAGTGAAGGTGACGTATGTGTGTTTCCTGCTTTGGTGAAATGGACACTGTGTTGCAGAGCTCTCAGTCACAGCAGTATTTCCAGTGCAGGGAGCAGCTGTGAGCTCAGAGAACTCAAACTGAACACAGAGACTTCCTCGAGATGTGCCGTTGGGACTCTGGCATTGACTGGAGAGATGGATGTTATAGTGCTGATAACTTCACTGCAGAGGAGAACAGAAGAGTATCTGATTCACCGTTATGTTACTGTCCTCTGAGACAGGAACTAAAATCTCGCTGAAGACACAGAACTGGAGGACGGGCAGCTTTTATTCGGAGCACGACCTTGTGCAGACTGCAGGTCTGAACCCGTGCTGACCTTTGAGGAAACGTAAAGGCAGAGGTGTTAACCAGCACATACACTCATCATTCCAGCCTGCTCTATATCAGCACCCTCTCTGGGATCATGAACGTCTCCATGGTGGAGCTGCAGCTTCTTCTGGACCAGAGTCTTCCAGCTAGTTAACGAGCAGTAGGAAATGTTTTTCAGGACAAAGACGTGATTTTTGCTCTGACTGTTCCGCTGTAATCCTGCACATTCAGAGGTCATTCCTTCAATTTTCCTTTTGGTTCATTAGGGAGGAGAACCATTATGTGTAGGCTTTAAGTCTCTCAGACCTTTCATTAAGATTAAAGTGAAGATTTGAAGCAAGTGGATTTTATCCTTAATAAAGTGAAAATAGATATTTATGCTCTTTAGTTTGTGCACAGCAGTCCTATTTCGCTCATTTCCAGCTCCATGTTTCTCTTATTGAAGGTCGGAAGGCTGCAAACATGCATGTTTGCATGAAGTTAAGTTTTAATAGAGCACGTTTGTGAGGCTGGTTGCTGAGCTATCTGGCTGCTCCTCTCTCACAGCTGATTGGAAATCCTGGCGCAAAACTCAGTGATGATTTCTTTCCAATCAATAACAATGAGATTGATCTGTAATAAATGCTGGTGTGACCAAGCCCTGAACATTAAGCTGAAGCCCAATTACTAAGGAAGTGGGTCTGCCGCTCACTGACCCCACTCCGAAGGTGCTGCCGCAGCCTTTTTGGACACAATATCAACGAACGTCCACTCACTTCAGTTCTGCGTGATTAGACCTGCCACACTTATGGCTTTCATTGCTATTTTATTATTCATCTGGTTTCTGACTCTTCCATAATGTTTTCTGAGCATTATTCATCCTGTAGCTTTGAGAAAATTCCCACAAAAATTCCATGAAAGCACCTGCAATGCTTGGGAATTGTGTCTTTCTGCACAGTAACAGGAGCTACGTGAGGGAACAGGACCTAACCTGCACGTTAGCGCAGAGCTGGCTCCTTTCTGCCACAGAGTTTCTTTGACCTTCTATAAAGGGAGCTGTGAACTGCAGCTGAATCAACCGATTCCAGATATCTTCACAAAGATTCCAGCTTCAGGGGAAATGAATGAAGACACGTGGGAGCTTTTTAGAAATGTTGCAGGAATGAAACTGAAACAGAGCAGCCGTGTTTCTGATAAAGACAGGAGCATCCCAAAGACTGCTGCTGTATTTCTACCTGGGAGACACACAGGTGTGGCTCCATGTGGAGGTACTTTTGTCCTGGATTGGTGGAGTGTAGGAATCGTGACAGGATATCTTAGAGAGGTTACAGAGCAGTCTTATAATTTGGTAAACAGGCCTTTATTCCTCCCCCTGATGTTTAGGACCTAATAAAGCCAAACTCAGCTCTGCACTTTCCTGCTGTGTAAGAAGCTCAAAATTGGCTGCAAACTTTTGATCCTGTTGAAAAGCGTGTCCCAGAAGGCCAGCTGGTGTTCCACACTCTCTGCAGGTCTCTGACCTTGTGGGCGTCCCCCACAGTTCAGTGAGGCAGAGCTGCAGATGTCCTGAGGAGGTTGATGGTGTAGATAATGTTATTAATGGGAGCTGACAGCTGTGGCAGGCTGGATTAATGTATTTACAGGACGGCTTCAGTGCCGACACTAACTCATCCCACTGACTCGACACACTTACATTCTCCTGCAGCTCATTTACACTTTCTGAGCTTTGTGTCGTTTTCCTTTCAGCCTCAGAGGAGTTTAAAGTTTGGGGATTAGAGGTTCCATCCTTCAAAACAGGAGGAAAAATACGCCGCCTCATATTTTTATAAGAGAAGTGTGGAAGCTGAACTGTAACCACATGCTGTTTGTGACGGTTTAAGTGACCGTTAGCAGAAGCTCACCTGTGAACTTCTGTCAGATTCACAGCTTCAGTTTTCTGCATGATGCAAAGCTGTTTCTTATCTGTAATTTGCTATAATAATTACTGTTACACTCGTTATCTCACTCTTTTACCTGTTTCATCTTGCAGCCCAACGACACAGATGTAAGTAAGCACCGACTATTTTAAAGATATTTCATTCATTTATAATTTTTTATAAAATGTTTCATAAATCTCCGCCCGCTCACCTTCTTTCTCTCCCTCAGTGCTCAAACATTGAAGGCGTGTGTCCTCTCAGCTGTGAGAGTGCCGTAAGTACTTCCTGCAGCTCATCACCAAGAATCAAGGTTGGGATTAGAAATTCCTAAAGACACCCATTTCTTCCTGTTCAGGATCTGAGCTGTTTCCTGGTCGACAACAACGGCTTCATCCTGCTGTCCAAAGAGAGGAGCGAGGTGAGATCCCATTACACCTCACCATTATACCTTTGGACCCTTCACCCCGGTATCAAAGCTCTGGATTCTTCCTCGGGCCTGTTGGGATATTTATCCATGCAGATATTTTGGTGTCAGCCACAGAGGCTGATGCATCAGCAGAAATCATGACTCATCATGACCTGTCAACCATCTGCATCGTACACGTTCGCATGGTTACACCTTTCACGCTGTTGCCATGGATACATGGACGCTTTACTTGATGCAGTTTGTTGGTGTGCGTCAGCAGAAAGAAAACAGGAAACTAGAAAGTTTACAAAATGACCACATCATTTACTCTTTTTCGAAAAGGCTGTCGGTGGGTATTTGATTTTTTTTGTCCCTGTGCTGCAGGTTATTGATTATTGACAGAAAGTATTGACAATGTTTTTATTCACTTTTTTGCAGTTGCCACAAACATTTACTTCATCCTGCTGTGCTGGCCTCAGTCTTTACTGGGACAGCTGTGAATTTAAGCAGTGACTTTATAAAAGCAGGAATGAGCTTACAAACTTCTGGGGATGCAGCGGGTGCGACTCTGTCACGCTGTCCTATAGACTGCATGCTTTGCACCTCTCTCTCGCTCTCGCTCTCTCTCTCTCTCTCTCTCGCTCTCTCACGCAGTGTCAGTGCTGCCTGCTTCTCTACATGTAGCATTAGATGGATCAGTTTGTGTGCCCATTGTCACTGGAATTTATATGTATTCCTTCTACAACTCTGTCACCATTTGCTCTGATAGCGTCTCTATTTGGAGTTGTTGGCACTCACAGGGATCATTTTGTGCAGTCATACAGTATAAATCCCCTGAGCGCACACAGAGCCTGAAGCAGAAATGTTCATGACCATCATGTTGATACGAGCTAATGCAGAGAAAGCCTGTTGAACTTCCTTCTTACACTGGGACTGTGATGGAGTCAAATTCTCATCCTGAATTATTGTTCCAGTCCGCCCTGCCTGTGCTGCAGGAAAATACAGAGATGTGCGCTAAAGCATATCACTGTTTTCAAATTTTCATTGTATCAGGACGTGAAAAAAATACAAAGATCTCATGAAGCAAAAGCTTTTTCTATACAGTAACTGTTGTGTGTTTTGTGATTTTATTCTGGCACATTCAAGAGGCTCTCAAATAATTCCCCATTAAAAGCTGCAATAATGAAACCGTGGCCAGAAAATAGTTTTGCTCCATGTGTGAAAGTGTTTGTTTTCTAAACCTTGTGTCCCGTCTTGAGTCTGGAGACTGATGACTGATGAGAAAAATTGGATCTTGGCCTGTTTGGTTTAACCTGCTTGGAGTCGGGAAGTTGGCTTTTGCTTTTTGTTTTTTAATTTTAAAAAAATGTGATGAATTTGGTGCCAGAGTGGTGACCGTTTCATCCATCTGTCAGACCTGCAGCCGGAGTCAGGAGGTCATTTCAGCTCTCTGGACCATTTAATACGCCCATAAACAACATCTGGATGGCTCGCAGGATTTGAGGACAGTTTGGGTCCTAATCTGTGTGTGTGTGTGTGTGTGTGTGTGTGTGTGTGTGTGTGTGTGTGTGTGTGTCTTCATCTGACTGGCTGTGAAGGAGGATGATTTGACCCCACCAGGCTGAGTTTACATGAATGTTTAGGTTTAAGTCAGTCACATGTCCTCTCAGAGAAAAACCCTGCAGGTAGTTTTCCTGAATCCCTGAGGAATCCCCTCAAAGGGGCGCAGCCCTCCACCGAGGCCAGTGTTTAAGAACATTCTTGGATCGAGGCTTTTAGATTGTACCATCAGTGTGCACGTGCATCATCACAAACTTGCATAACAGGAACCGACTGATAAAAACACTTCCTCTTCCACAGGACCAACACCAACCGAGAACCTTAAAGCTCACTCTGTAAATGTTCCTCCTCAGGAATCAGAGGTTTTTACTTGGAAACTGCACTTTGTGTTTGAGAATGACTGAAATCTTGGGTGAAAGCTTGGGTGATTGTGTTGCAGATGTTTCAGTGTGTGTTTTCAGGGGTGACCTTTTAGATTAAGGAGAAAGGATTCTTTTTTTGAATGTTGCCTGTAATCAAAACCCTTCTAGAAGCAAGTCTTACCGATCATCAGGCCTCTGGCAGTCATTTTAAAGCCCCCGTCTCAATCAGTGGACAAAGTCCCTTAACTTATGGATGGAATGGCCTGTCACATCTGATTTTTAAAAAATGCTTCAAAGCATTTGGAAAAATACATTTAAAAAGCTTTTCTTTCCCCTCCAAATTTTACTTCTCCCATTCTTTAGCAGAGAGTTATTTCTTCATTAACGGTACAATCCAGAGTCCTGATGCAATCAATGTCCCTACTAATCCCACCAATTCAATTCAATTCATTTATATAGCGCCAATTGACAACAAATAGTTGCCTCAAGGCTCTTTGTATTGTAAGGTAAAGACCCAACAATAATGCAAAGAAAACCTAACAGTCAAAACAACCCCCTATGAGCAGCACTTGGCGATGGTGGGAAGGAAAAACTCCCTTGTAACAGGAAGAAACCTCCAGCAGAACCAGGCTCAGGGAGGGGCAGTCATCTGCTGTGACTGGCTGGGGCTGAGAGGGGAGAGAGGACAAAAAAACATGCTGTGGAAGAGACACAGAGAATGATTAAACACAAAGTGAAGTACAAACAGAGTAAAAAAGGTGAATAAAAAGAAGCAGTGCATCATGGGAACCACCCCCCCCCCCCTCCAGCAGCCTAAGCCTATAGCAGCATAACTACGGGAGGGTTCAGGGTCACCTGATCAAGCCCTAACTATAAGCCCTAGTATACTTAAGAGTAGAATGGGAGGCAGAGCCTTCAGCTTTCAGGCCCCTCTTCTGTGGAACCAGCTCCCAGTTTGGATCCAGCAGACAGACACTCTCTATTTTTAAGATTAGGCTTGAAACTTTCCTTTATGATCAAGCTTATAGTTAGGGCTGGATCACGTGACCCTGAACCCTCCCTTAGTTATGCTGCTATAGGCCTAGGCTGCTGGGGGGGGGGTTCCCATGATGCACTGCTTCTTTTTATTCACCTTTTTTACTCTGTTTATACCCCAGTCTGCATTTAATCATTAGTTATTATTAATCTCTGGCTCTCTCCCCTCAGCCCCATCAGCAGATGGCTGCCCCTCCCTGAGCCTGGTTCTTTTGGAGGTTTCTTCCTGTTAAAAGGGAGTTTCTCCTTCCCACTGTCACCAATTATTTTTCATAAATACCCATTGGTGGGTTTTTCAGTGTTTTTTCTTGGTACTGATGGCCTTCCATCTCGCTCATATGTCACTGTAAAATTATGCGTCATGCTGTGAAGAAATGTGAGGACTGTGAGTCTGCTGCCCATCTGACAGCTGCTCGTTAACTCTGGATTAACCCAGCCCGTTAAGAGCCACATTACTGAGGATTAATCCTGGGCCCACCGAGCTTCCATACATACACACACTCAATGTATACCATCACGCTGAGCCGCACCCACATCTGCCGCTCTGCTTCAATGTTAATTTGTGGTTCAGCTTTTTAATCTGCTTGAGTTCTAATGACCAATCGTGTTTGAGCAATCTTTAGTTGCATATCTGGGCATTTGCTAGTTGCTTTATCTGTATTTATTGTATTTATTTGCATTAATAAATGATCTCCAGGGGACGGGAAACAGGACGTCCTGACTGATACATCTGCCGTCTCGGGTGGACGTGGCCACTGAGAGACCACACTGGTTAGTGAAGTTTCGTAATGAAGCCTCGAGCTGGTTTGTCATTGTGATCTTGGTGTTCTGAAGTGAGACGTGCACAGATAGATCCAGAGAGCTGAAAGCTGTTTTCTTATAGACTTCTATACAAAACCCGTTGCAGCCAGAGAAGTCGCCCCCTGCTGAGAGGTTTAAGGCTCTTCCTCCTTGGCTGCACTTTGCACACCTGGAAGCGACGCTCCTCCTTTACGCCATCTTTATAAAACCAGTATGAAGGAGGTTTGGTTCTTTCTTAGCCTTTTGTTTATAGAAGAACGCAAGCTTCAAACCACACATGCATTTTTAAAATGCAGTTAAGGTCTACCTTCAACCTTGAAGTTATTGATGACTGTGTCTCCTTCACGATGCAGGAGAACTTTGAGAACAAAGTAAAGGTGCAAAGTGAGTGTGAGGGTCCCAGTCCTCAGACTGAATGATGGAGAAATCGTCTTATGATATTCGTTTGTGGGTGTGGCTACGCTATTAGGCCATTTATGTATACATAATAAATAAAGTGTACATCTACTGTATGCCTGTCCAGGGAGTGCAGATGGAAACTCTGCAGCAGCTAAATCTGGTAATGCATCTGTTCTCTTATGAGATTAATGTTGTTGTGCAAGGACAAGAAGAACTGAACTAACACAAACAGTGAGATCAGGAGCTTTTAGGTTCGGCTGTGGTAAATCTCAATGTTTTGGTGCAACTGGTGAAATATCTGAGGAGCAGCAGTGAGTCATCTCTTAAATTAAAATGAGTTGTTCTTGTGTGGTCTTGTTCAAGTATAATTAACAGGAGATACATCATCTACATGCAGCAGCAAAATATTCTGTAACCCTAAAGCCAGAATCAGCTCATTCTTCATGACTTGCATGCCTCCTGCATTCCCAGTGCTCTTACTAAGCAGATATTATGATGAAGCACTTCCTCGATGTTTTGCTGAGCTCTGGGATTTGCAGGAAGTTTGTGGAAACGCCCTAAATCCTCCCCGATGCTGAAGCCGCTGTGGTGTGAAGGTGCAGCGTGTATTGCGTTGCAGGGCATGGTAAATATTTAATCAGCAGAAAAATTAAGTCAGTGCTGACTATAAGAAATGGGTCAGCGAGAAAAGGTGTAGCGAGCAGGGTGACAAAGCAAAACAGAAGGCTTGTTTTGGGCGGTGCTGGCCGTGTGCAGACATCCGAGTGATCAATGATCCCGTCTGAGAACCTGCTGTGAGAGTCCAGCGTTCAAGCTTAGGGCAGGTTAGACTGAAAAATACGACCCATGAAAGTAACGAGTCTGCAGCCCTGTAAGCCTAATTACTGGAATCCACTTCAAACTAAAACAGTAGCATTATTTTTTGGGGTTTTGTATCTACATACATCAGTCTCACCTCTACCCTTTGATACCGAGTTAAACTTTAATGCTGTTTTTATGACACCGAAACAGCTCTTCTAAAGACTTGAGGACTCCAGAAGACCTCAAAGGTCCTGGGGCATTAGGTCCTTTAACTCCAGAAAGTGATGAGGTGGTGCCTCCCTGGAACAGTCCTGTTTTTACAGGCCTTCTGGATCGCATTGAAGTCCAGATCAACACCTGTTGTTACATTGTGGCAGCTTTTGGCTGCTTCCCGTGTTTCCCTCCCTTGGACCATGTTTGGAAGCTTTTCTTCCATCCATCCATTTTCTTCCAAGTCTTCTGCATATGTTTGAGACTATTATGTTTTTCTAGCTTGAAATATGTAATTTGTTGTTATGTGTTTATTTGGTTTGTGTTGTTAAACGTTGTTGCTCTGAATACCAAAATAAGTCAGACTGACCAGACTGAGACGGCACTTCATCGCTGCTCCATCTTTGGTTTAAAGTGACGTTAACACAAGTACAGTTCAGAATTCACCCGGGAAACTTACGGAAAAGAAAAATATTTCCCCATGCAGTTGTTACTGAAGGACAACTATCCATAGAGTCTAAAACTGTTGTGCCATTCCACAAACACCAACGTCGGACATTTAAACATGGGGACTGACTCAGTTTTGGAGCCAGCCTCCAGTGGACATTAGAGGAACTGCAGGTTCCTGTTGGTTGCTGTGTTCACACACACTTCTGGAGGAAACCACTGCAAGCATGCAGGGAACATGCAGACGTCTCGCACTGAGGACCCCCCGGCTGTGAGTGGTAACCACAGAGCAGTCATGTTGTTGCTCGTCTTAGGAAACGTGCTTCGAGTTAACGCCATACTTTGTGGAGGACTGAAGAACTGACAGATCTTCAGTCTTTGTGGTTGAACTGCTCCAAAAGAGCTGGTCTGACAAACATTTCATTTTGCTTTAAAAAGAAGTTCCTGCTTGTTGAGATGATGAGTTATTCCGGTCTTTCTGTTCACACTGTTAATCTTAAATCACTGGTTCTGGTTGAAGCCTTTCAGAGACAGTAAGGAGACTTAAACCTCGCTGGCTGCCTTTGCTGCTGTGTGCCAGCCCAGCCCCTGGCACTCACATCGCTTTGTGTTTATTTCAATGTGTTTACCCTCTGCTGCGACTGCTGCTGTTAGGAAAACAGAGGGTCAAGTTTCATGTGTAAGCAGATCCAACTGCTAACGCTCAGCAAGCCGTGAATCCTCCGAGGCTGCTGGGAGAATCCGTCCAGACAGAGATGAAGTGTGGGCAGAGAGCAGCTTGTAAATGTGAAGAGAGCCGCTGAGACAAAACGCTCTGAATAATTCAGACTCTGGTCCTGCTGCTGAGGCCGGAGAAAGCCGACTCACTGCAGACTCTCAGGCTGAACACAGCAAGGATTTTAAATCTCTCTCAAACATCCACGTCTTTATCCAAACCTGCTGAGTAATTCTGTTATATTAACATTATATCTTAGAATAGACGGAGGCACCATTTCTCCACAAAGTGCCATGACGGTAATTTACTTTGAGCCTTTGGGGGCATTTTTAAGGGGGTGCATGCAGCACGCCTACATTAGCAGGTAAATGATTACTGCTCTGCATTTCTGTAGAGCCTCATTGCCTTAGAACATGATTATGACCCATGATTTTGTTTTATTGCAATAGCACCCTCTGGTGACAATGGTAACCATAACAGGGAAAAAAGAGGAGGTCGGGGTGGATGGATGGGTGATATTACTTCAAGACAGGATTATTATTTCCTGTTTCAAACCAATGCAGCTCTTTGAGATTCATGATCCTTTATCATAATGGAATACCATTTTCACACACCAATCATTCTGTTAAAATACAAACAAAACATAATTACAAAATAATCAAAACAGAATTTTGAAATTAAAACAAAGCGTGAAGGATGATTCAGTCTCACGGTCTGAGGAAAGAACCTGCTCTGAAGCAGGAGGCTGCCACGCGGCAGCAGGATGAGTCGGCTCTGCCTGGAGTGGACGTTATCTTTTAGTGTCCTCTGGGCTCTGCAGAGACGCCTCACCTCACAGGTACCACTGATGCTCAGCATGGAGCCTATCCCAGCTGCATCCCATCCCAGTTTGTTGTTGATTATTACAACTCTATGAACGTTATCATGTTCTCAACACCGTGGCATTTATGTTGCTGAATTCTAATAACAAAAAGTCTGCTGGTTTATGTGCTCCTTCACAGATCGGTCGCTTCTTTGGCGAGATAGACGGGTCCATCATGGCGTCGCTGATCAAGATGGGAATGTTTAAAAAGTACAACTAACATTTTCCACCAATTTATTTTGATTTTAAAACAACATGTTGGTAAACTATGAAGAACAGAAGCAGCTTTCTTCCTGTCAGAATTTAACCTGAGCGTTTGTCTTCAGAGTGTCGCTGTTCGACTACCAGGCCATGTGTAAGACCGGCCACCATCACGCCAGCAGCGCTCGACCTCTGCTCAGCGTGAGTCACTGTTCTTCACCACATTTAGCTGCTGATGCCAGCAGAGGGTTACTTCCAATGTATATTATTACCTATCATATATTTCCTAAATACCAAGGCACAGGTAACTTCCAAAGATTAAAGTCATAACATGATGACTTTTATGGTTTATTCTTCATAAAGTTTTAACTCCATGTGTCCTGTTTCCCCTCGTGCAGCCGTTTTACGGCATCGTGGCTTTGATAAGATGGTTCTTCTCCAACGCTCTGATGTAAGTATCAAAAAGAGTGACATGATTAAAGTGTCCTGCACTGAAGAGATCTCACGAATACAACTAAAAACATTTTAGTTTATGCATCAAAAAGTATTTAAAAGAAAAACATGAACATAATGTTTTATACGCTATATCGTTAATGAAACCAGCAGTTTCAGACGGGCTCGGGATAAAGAAGGAATAACTGTTGATCACGCAGAGTCCAGGAATAAAATATGGAGCTTCCAAATGGGCAGAACATGTACAGCGAATATGTATGAGTTACTTAATCTATCACAAAAAAGAAGAAGACCGTATATTATGTAAAATATAACTAATGTAATGTAAATGGGTCAGAATTAAACACACATGCGTTCCCACTGTAAACGTGGTGGTGCAGAGGAATAAAGTAGAATCAAGTAAACACTCCAGCAAAGGTACAGAGGAAAGCTGTTTTCCCTTCAGATATTAAAGTATAAAAGTGCTATTAATGCTGCTCTGTAGACTCTGCAGGTAGCTTTCATGTGCAATGAGACTTTTCCCTGTTTCATCCTTTAAGGGTATGAATCCAGCCTGTGGATAATGAGCCCGTGTGCTGTGGTTCACATTTTTAATATGCATAAATCATATTAGCTGCACCTCCTCACCACTGAAAGAGGTTTAAAGGTTAAAAATAAACCTAATGATGGTACTTACAGACTGCTGTTAGATCACTGAACCAAAAGTCTTTTACTGACTGAAACCTGCACAGTTCATTTTTGCTTTGTGACTCCATCACGTCACTGTTTCCCCATCGGCTGCTGTCAGGAGCTTTTATTGCCTTTAACAAACTGTTTTTGTGTCTCCGTCAGGTTCCTGCTGGACTTTAACCTCTGTGGTCTCTGGCACTCTGATTATTTTGTGGATGGTAAGATGATCATTGAACTGACCTCTGTGCTGTTCCTGCGGTGTTCCACTGCAAAATCAAATCGAGGTCAAGGTTGACGTGCAGTCACAAAGTTCTCTGAGGTGCACTTAATCACATTTGGTCAGTTTTAGCGTCCCAGGAAGTAAAAAGGAGAGCGGGCCACACTGGTTCATGTTCAGCCCCACAGGTTGATGCTTGCTCAGAATATTACAGCAGAGATCTGCATAGAGACTCTGAGGCTCACTGTGGGTCATGGTGATGATCCTGCACAGGAAAACTTGGGTCATATCGGCACTGTTCACTGTGAACGAGACTTCCAGGGAGCAACCTGAAAAAAGCAACTTCTACCAGGGAGACTAGCAGTGAGAGGAGCTCAGCCTCAGCCTTAGAGACAGGATGAAGCACCCACTCATTCAGGAGAAGCTCAGCGTAGAGTCGCTGCTCATCGAGTTCAGATGGTTCAGCTGTGACCACGATTTTCCTCCTAGATTATTTCTAGCTGGCTCGGGAACGGCTTAATGTCCACGTGGAAGAGCTAGAGAAAGTGGCCGGGGAGAGTGAGGCAAAAACAGCAGAATGAGCACAGACCTGCGGAGGCGTCGTCTCTGCAGAAGCTGAAACATCAGCAGATCAAAATTATGAATGGACAATTAGAAAAGTTCTTTTTGTCAGAATAAACAAACACATGCTGTTTTTTTTTTTATTGCTTCTTTATGTCTCATTAACAAATTATGCATCTCATCATCATCATCATCTCTCCATTCTCACCTTCATCACCTCGCTGTGTTGTCCGTGTCGTCACCGTGATCCATCTTCATCACTTCAGCCAAAGCTGGCTATCACACCTGTGAGTACAGCGTGCCCGCAGACACCGT
>VUQJ01008530.1:5805-17754 GCA_015108635.1 Andinoacara biseriatus | reverse complement strand
TATCCTTATTTGACCAGAGCCACAGAGAGAGAGAGAGAAAGATAAAAGAGAGAGTGAGAGAGATTTGAGTTGAAATGACCAAAAGAAAGATAAACTGATGGAGGTGGAATTTAAACAGCTGACAGATAAACATGAACATGCTAATGTCCCAGCTGCAACAGTTACAAATAAAATGTTGTGGGTATCAGGAAGTTGTGCACCAAAAACCACAAAAGTCTTATTTTGGGGAAAATATATATATCTATATTTGTGAGTTCACAAACTTTTTAAAAGGTCCCTATACTCCCTATAATTCTCCTCAAATTCCCATTAGTTACACAACTTTATATGAATTAAAGAGAAAACAGGAAGCACATAAAAAACAAAGCTCAAGAAAACAATGGTTCACTGTTGTCGTTTCAGTCTTCAGTATACAGACACCTTCAAGCATTTAATTTGAATGAATTCAAAATGAATTCAACATTTCATTTTACTGTAAAAATGCAATTTAAGGTTCTTTCCAGGAAGCTGAAGACTTTATAACAGAAATACTGATAGGCTGTTTTAATGACCTCTGTGTTTACTTGCATAATGTGCAGTTCTCAAAACCACAATTCCCTGGAAGTTAACTATATATAAATATACTGTAGCAGTTTATACTCATATTGAACTGCAAGTCGCTACATATACATCTTATTTAGTGCTCTAGACCTTTTATTTTCAGGGGAACTCTGACAGCAGGGCTCCGAACTACACATTGACAGAAAAAAAATACAGTTTCTGCTCTTGCAGCATGCAAACTCTTTCCTTTTATGATTAAACATTTGTCATTGGCATTTGAACGTCTAAAGATCCTTTTGGAGCTGTGCTACTGGTACACTTGTAAGTAAAAATCACACTAGCCTCAGAGATGTCACTAACGCATAGTTTTACTCCTCTGTTGCATAGAGTTTATGATCTGCTTAACATTTTATAATTATTAATTGAATGACTTTTAATGTAACCATACAACAAATGAGGTCAGTACTTACTTTGGGATAGAAGGCAGTGCTCTCTCTCCCTCTAGAGGACAAAATCATAGTTTTGCAATGAATAATGACTCATGTTATGTTATATAATAATGCAATGCAAACATTGAAAAGAACACAAAAATGTTTATTTAACTGAATGATTTTCATTGACAGACAGGAGGGATCAGCAGCATCAAACTTTACCTTTTTGAACTCTGATGATGAAGGAGTGAGTTTCCATGGTTACCAGTCGACAGTAACCGTCAATTAAGTCCGCCAAGTTCTCCGCCATGGTGAGAGATGCTGTCGTAACTGTGAGAGGCTACACACACACACACACACACACACACACACACACACACAGTAGCAGGCCTGTTAAAGCCAGCTATTATTTCAAGCTCATACATAAAAACAAACTCCAGTGGAAGTCTCTGGTTGGCCCTTATGTCAGGACAAAACTCCTCTCAAAAAAATCTTACTTAAATGTTAATTAGGCACTCAAGTCAGTCAAGCACTCTCAGACAGCAAAAAAATAGATAAATAAACACCACAGTGGGCATAGCTTATGATCCATAGAGCTCAGAGCAGCAGCGCCAAGTGAAACAACAATAAAATATCATCTACAGAGAAGTCAGAATATCTTAAAATCTTCTATTTATCTCATTGTTTGACAAAAACTCGGGCCAAAATTTGTCTTCATAAATAGTTCAAAAAGAGCTCTCTGATGGCAGATTTCAGAACAAAAAGATCTTTTTGGATTGGAGATAACAAAATAAAAATGGAACTGCATATACGTGAAATCAGGTGGCTAAAATGTGATCCGCTAACAGTCAGGTTTTCCATGGTTTTTCACAGTCATACCTCAGCAGCTCCGGCTACGTTCAGTTGTAGCATACCCTTCCTGTCCTTTTCCTCCATAGCTGAGTACTGGATGGACTGGACTTGATTAAAATTTGCTAGATGGGTGGGCTGAGGACAGAGCGACACACAAAAGACATTAAAGACAGACATGTGAAATACACTAATTAGTTTTCTTTGATCACAAGCTGGAGTGCAATACATTTTACATTGTGCATTTGTTAAAAACTCACCGTGGACCCCTTGTCAGTGAGGTAGCTGATTCCTTCCTCTGGCCCAATGGCTAATTCTACTTGGATCACCCAGCTGGACTGTTAAGAGAAAAGATGAGATACAGTTAAAAAAGGCAGAGAGGGGAAAAGGAGAAGACAGAAAATGCAATATAGGAAGGAAGGGGAGTAAAATCTGCAAAAAAGCTCTTCTAGAAGCAAGTCTCACCACTTGTCATCCTTCTAGATCTTACACTTAAGTTACTTCTGTGAGTACCATGTTTTTTGTCTCATATGTCTCAAAGTATCACTTGCTGGATACATGCAAAGCCTGATGCCACCAAAAGGGGTCGACCTAACACAGTAAACCTAAGGTCCCAGAGCACAGCGTGGCACAGTCCAACTGAACAGCAGGTTTACCTACCCCAAGGGCACATTTGAAGAACTCCTTGTCAAAGCGGTAAACTGGCGCAAGTATCTCCAAGAACTTCAGGATGCACTGCTCATCGTTGAGGTTGGCTACTTGCTTAAATGTCTGCTGAATCAGCTTTCGAAGCGTTTTAGCCTGGACGGGAAGAAGAAAATTAAATTTAAAAGAGGCTTTTTAGAATTGTTGCCTAGCTGATAAAGCAGGGAACCTAGAATTGGGGGAAACAAGTGCAGGAGGCACGGTAGCAGGCGTGTCTATTTCTGTCCATGCACATGTGGCCACAGAGTCACAGACAGTATAAAACATTGATTAACTAATAGCCCTCCAATCAAACTGACCTCAGCGCTCCGTTCCCAACTGATCAATATCTTATCAAAGACACATTAACACTGTTAGTCACTCAATTAAACATCAACGAGTCTGCTCAGTCATCTACAGTGTACACTGCATCTTACACAGAGTGGATTTTACTGCAGGATGCGTTTGTCTGCTGGCATTACAGTCACAGCTTTACAAATGAATTTTTGATCTTTTATGTCACTGCCAGAGTGGACAGATGGTAAAGAAAAATCCATCAAAGCAGCAGCATTCTGCTACTTAGTCCTCTCTATCCTTTGACACTCTAGGCATAAAGATGAATGACATACACTCACACAAGATTAGAAGAGGTTTAGATCAGTATGTATGTATGTAGCACAAGTAAAAAAAAAAAGTATAACATATTCTGCACATTATAACTGAGCAGTTTAATGACTAAGAATTTATCAGATTAGCAGACTGCAAACTGGACTTGAACACAAACACCTGACTGATCCCAGATAGCCTCAATGAGTCACAAAAATCACCTCATTACAACATGTACGGTAGGTGTTACACATTTTTCTGTACCACACATTTACAACTTATGGACAGGAATATTCATATTGTATTTAATATCTATCTATCATCTATTATGCTGAGCCGACATCTATTTTAAAGGGTACTGTGGATCATTGACTTGTCAGTAAAAACAGTTATATAAACTTCACTACAGCAACACAGAATCCTGCTGTCAGATGTTTACTTATTAAGCCTGAAGGAATCAAGAAACCCACAAATTCTCTTACACACACACACACAGACACACACCCACACCCACACACAGTCCCTATGTGCGTGTGTGTGGGTCATTTCAGCAGATGTCATTACAAAATCTTTTAGGTGTTCCTCATGCTCCAGATAGGATCACTGTTTTAATTCCTTGAATTCCACCACACAAATGCATGTAAACACACATGGATATTGTCCGTCCAAAATGTCCACCCTTCCTGAGAGGAAGTACTGTGAGGGACTATCACCCCCCTCCATCGACACACTGACTGTCACTATAGCAACAGCCTGACCAAATATGGCACTAATAACAGCCTTTTAGGCACACTTTAGAAAGTACTTTGATTTCTTAGCTACAATTATATTTTTTCTACTAAACGTACTTCAAATATGACCATAAGTCTCACTTTATTATCCTGAAAGCTCATCGTGCCAATCCTTAATAAAGTGTGCTGCAGTATTTCAATAGCTCGGCCTGGTTGATCAACTTTGATCTCCAAATCTCCCAAAGGTCACTTTTCCTAAACCTGCTGCCCGGCCAGTCAATGTGAATGAACAGACTCTGCTCTTTATAACATCAGTCAGTATTTACCACGGCCATCTGCTCTGGGTTTTTGTGTGTGTGTGTGTGTGTGTGTGTGTGTGTGTGTTTGTGTGTGTGTGTGTGCATGTGCGTGAGAGTAGAGTCCATTGAGGGAGAATAATCTCATTAAATGTCTACCATTCTCTTTCACTAGAGTGAACAACACAAACCTAAATGACAGCTGTGCTCACTCCCTCTCTGTTTCACACATACACTAACGCACGTGTATCACATTCAACGTGCGTCACCAGTAAGAAACTTAACAGTCATCAAAATTTGTATGCGAAGTGGAATTTTGATCAAGTCAGATGCTTTTCTTTGTCTTTTATAATAAAAAAAAAATATTGTTACATATTCAAGCACTTCTACTACAGTAAAAATAAAATTGAAAAATATTTATCAAATATCAAATTAGGTGAAGATTCATTTTCTGTAGATAAATTTTTTTTCCAGCATCACTCGGAAGTAAATAGTTCTTTCCATTTTGCTATGCATTAATTCAGATGATGTGATCACAGATTATAAACACTATAAATATAAATAAAATAATCTGTTCAGACATTTATATTCAAGCCAATTTATTAATGTTTGACTGCACATGTGTGTCACTGTGTGCTTATAAAACAGACCTCTTGGGAGCGATTGCTGTGATGCCTGTGAGAGGAGGAGTCAAAAAGGCTTGACAGACTTTTTCTTTTTTTTTTTGGTGGGGGGGGTGAAGGAGATGCATGTTGACACCGCCCCCTCCCTCCTTGTTGTTTGAAAGAGAAAGTGGGTTTAAACATGACCTGAGGGTCATGTATACCCACCACATACATACACCAGTATGAACAGACACAGCCTCTCTCCCTCTACATAGCATCTGTCTGCCCGCCTGCTGACATCAAGACCTTTTCGGGTCACCAGGCCCCACACACATACACACACACACACACACACACGCACGCTCCAAGACCCTGCTCATAAACACGTGCCGTAAATTTATCACTGACGCAGACGCTGCTTAATATGCGAGAACAACCTGACACCACATCCAACCATCCAACCCAAATGTCTTCTCAAATAAAATAAAGAATCCGATGAGCTCGTATTAGTTCAATTGACCACTGAATCATTGAGTGGCATACCATTACTTTTAACTACTACTGGGTACTTGGTCAATTGTATACTGGGATTGCTATGATACCATACCAAGAGTAAAGCTAGCAGAAAAACTACATTCATCATAGTAATTGTATGTATGGAGGTTTTTCCAATATTTGCTTTTTTCCCCTCTTACTTTTCTGCAATAATCTGACTCTCAGCAGCAGCTATTTTATTTCAAATTAGATCAGATTAGATTCAACTTTATTCATCTGTTTAGGAAGATTCCATCAGGGAAATTAAAGATTGAGTCTTGGATTGTTTCACATTTAATCTGCCAGACCGCTCAATATCTGACAACCCATCAAGTGACACATCCAGAAACAACAAAGGAAGGTTTTTTAACACTAGAAAGCTGCCAATAAAACTACGCACCTCTGATAACTGAGCAGTTCAAACTCCAATACCAGTAAGCTGACTGTGGATGGAGCAGGACTCAGTTTGGAAGATTTAAAGTTTTGAGCTTGTTTTGGGAGTCTGTGGACTCAAACTCTCTCTTCACATGGAAATGAAACCCACCTTAACTGAATCCAACAGGTCTTTTGGGAAAAACCGCCTCAAACCAACATCTTTCCTGAAAAGAAAAACAAAAGATAGATATGGGAGGAAAACATCAGAATGTTTATCATGGTGTAATTACACAGAAAAATGTTAATTGGCAAGTACTTATTTCTTTATCTGATCTAAGACGAGTGGTTCTAACCTCTCCTGAAAAACTGCCAGGAGCAGCTACAGACAGATACAGTACAGACAGGCAAGAGAAGACAAGAAACAGGGAGCTATGACTAAGTGCTGACTACAGCGTACTACTCATCTTTTCCTTTAAAGACGGGGTTGGAGAAAGACAGAGAAGGCAGAAAGGGAGAGATGGAGAGTTGCAGGAAGGAGTACAAAGAGAGTGGCCGCAGAGACAAAGGAAGATGTGCAGAGCTTTAAAAACAAGCTGGCTAATGACTCATGCTCTTCTGGAGAAAACAAAAGTGAGGAGAGTAAGGGAAAGACTGGAAGCTTACATCATCTTTTTCCTCCTCCTGTTTTCCCCAAACACAGTTCAAATGTCAAAACACTTTTATACTAAAAGTCTAAAGTCTGAAACATGGATTCAGATGGAGCCGAGTTAGTTTTAAATCACACAAATTTTTTTTTTTTTTTAAAAATAAGCTTTCAGAAATTCTCCTAGATTCTCAAACTTTGCCTAACTTCTAAAACCATGCCCATGACACACACACTCATGTGTGTCACCTTAAAAACAGTCCCCTCTCTCCAAATCAAAGGCATGTCATCACAGGAGCAACAAGAAATACAAACAGAAATTACATAATCAAGTTGACCTCAGAGAACAAGCTCTGACAAAAGGCCCACTGATTAAACAGCATTGCACAGGCCCCCAAATCACAAAGATGACAGCCAACTGCAACCAGTTGACCAGCAATATTTGCAGCTAGTCTTATGAGATGCACTTGGAAAACAAACAGAACTTACAGTGTATTTGGGAAGTTTTTAGACCTGTTCAATTTTCCACATTTGTGTTATGTGTTTGACCACATCTTGCCAACTGCCTGATATGACCACTGCATAGGCTATTGATCGCATACATTAATTTGAAATTGAACCAAACAGCAGCAAAGACCCACACAAATGATTTGCCTTGAAATTCCTGAGCATGAAGATAGCCTCCTATTTATTTTAAGGGTTTTTTTGGCCTACGTGTGATCTAGGCAGAGAATTGATGTGCCTTTTCAAATTATTTCAAATACATGTGGACAGCTTTGGTATTAATGAAATTAACAACAGCTGCACTAAAGGGGCAACAATGAGACAACCCCCAAAACAAAAATGGTTTTACAGGTGGACGCCACTTTCCCTCCTCATTTTTCTTCCACTAGTTTTCCATTTGGCTAGGGTCAGTGTCACTACTGGTAGCATGAGGCAATATCTGCACCCAACAGAAGTTGCACAGATTGTCCAATTCCTCCAGGATGGTACATCAATACCTGCTTTAGCCAGGTTTGCTGTGTGTCCCAACACAGTTTCATGAGGAGATTCCAGGAGACAGACAGTTCCTCTAGCAGAGCTGAACAGGGCTGTAGAACGTACTTAAGCCATCAACAGGACCAGTGTCTGCTCCTTTGTGCAAGGAGGACCAGGATGAGCATTGCCAGAGCCCTACAAAATGACCTCCAGGAGGTGTGAATGTATCTGACCAAACAATCAGAAACAGACTTCATGAGGGTGGCCTGATAGCCTGATGTCCTCTCATGGAGCCTGATTGGCATCAAGAGCACATGTGACAGACGTGAAACGTTGTGTAGAGAAGCCATGAAAAACATTATTCTGCCTGTAATTTTGTTCAGCATGACTGGTTTGGTGATGGATCACTAAGGGAAAGATGCGCAGACCTGAACAGGCTAGGCAACAGCACTGCCATTAGGTATCAGGATGAAATCCTTGGACCAATTATCAGACATCGACTGTCCCCCACACTCACCTGACCTAAATCCAATAGAACCCCTCTGGGACGTTATGTTTCAGTCTATCTGCCGTTACCATGTTGCATCTCAAACTGTTGGTCCACATCTGGGAGGAGATCCCCCAGGACATCATTAGAGTTGCTGCAGTGAAATTTTGGCAAAATAGACTAGCCTCTCACATCATTTTTTTCACTTTGATTTTTGGGGTGTTTTTGAATTCAGCCCTCTGTAGGTTGATAATTTTCATTTCTATCTAACAATTTGGCATCCTTTCATTCCCAACATATTACCCAGTCCATACCAGTATAAATATGATGATGAATGATGATTGGTGAAATTAAATTTTTTACGATAACTCTAAAATAAAATGTATAAAACTTAAAAGTTCTGAAAAATTTATGTAAATTTTACCTTCATTTTATTGTTGGTGACACTTTATTTTATAATTTATTAGTAATGTTAGGACCTCTGGCTCCCCAAGGTTAGGGTTAGGAGCAATATTAATGACCAGGCTTAAATAGTAGCAAATTATCAAGCTCTTCAAAGATGCTTCCTGAAAATTATACTTGGAATATTGCTGCTGGAAAAAGAAAAAGAAGCAGCAGAGGTGAAAAAAAAATCCCCAAATAAAAGGATACGCAGCTTCTTTTTTTTTTTACTTTTTAAGCTAGACAAAAGTCTCTGGCTTTTCTGCCAACAATTCAAAATGGTGGCCAATATGGGCCAACTAGAGCCAGCAGCGCCATACATTACCCAAAGCACATTACAAATTTTTGGCGCTGAATGCTCAACATGGGCCCGGCAGGCCCTGATGGCCAACTGTCAGCTTCCTGTATCAAAGTCCTAGTAGCTCTTTCCATCTCGCTCTTATGTTGGTTTAAAATATGCATGAGACAACATCTTTTTCCAATCAACAGAGAGGCGGCGAGGGAACGGCGGAGACAAAACAAAGAGAGGAAGAACACAGAAGGAAAAAACAGATAAAAATAGAGGAAGTGAACACAGTGGAGAAACAGAGACAGAGAATGAAAAGGAGAGACAAAGAGAAAAGAGAGCATTCTTCTGAGTTAATTGGAGAGCTCGTTAGGCTGATGGGCAGAAAAAAAGATGTCACTGAAAGAGGACAGCTCATTAGGAGCAAACCAAGTTGGAGCCAAGCCTCATTTAAACTTCAGTTAGTTAATTCTTCAACCATCTTTCAGAGAGCCCACAGCGAGACAACACATTGAGAAAACACAAGTGCAAAACAAAACAGTTGCTGCTGCAGTTTCCTCTTTAATACCAATAAATCTAACATCTCAAATCCCAGCTAGACTGCAAATATACTCAACAGCAATTTGCAGATGTTAAGATTCCCTGTTCCTAAAATCTATTCAATTCCTTTGCACAAATCCAAATTTCTAGGAAAAGTCAAAAGGACCTGCAAAAACCTTAATACTGTTATTTGCTTCTGATCTGTAACCCTTAAAGCTGTTTACAAAAGATGCTTCCAGGAAAAGAAAAGATGAGATTAAGAAGTAATGATGTGCCAGAAAGGTTGGGAGCCAAACTGTGCGCCTGGAAATCTTTGTTTATGAAGATAATACTTACTCCAGTAGTTCATAGTTAGATTTCTTGTCAAGGGCATTTCCTCTCATCTCTTTAAAAAACCTCCTAGAATTGAATCCAGTGGGACAGAGAAAGAGAGAAAGAGTGAGGTAAGACTTATTGAGTGCTAGCTTTTTGTTTTGCTTTTTCTTTTCTTTGCACAATGAATAATAAACACTGACTAATGTTGACAAGAATTATCAGTGTAGCTGATTGGCAGACGGATTGTTTAACCCAGAAAGACCTGCAATGGTGAAGAAAACAATTCAAACCGTACTTTAAATTGTCAGTCCAGCAACAACAGAGAAAACAGAATGCTTAATACATGCTTGGTCTGAACCCTTTAATGATTTGATATTAAAAAAAGAAAAAAAACAGTCCATCTGCATGTGAAGAAATGGAAACTAAAGCAGTGAGTCAGAGGGTAGGACTAAGCGCGTTTTACCTAATTTCTAGACAGCCCAGTTTGAGAGCTACGTCTTGTTCCACTTGATCCCCTTTTTCTGTCATGTAGTCGTTCTTCACCTGGAAGACACAAATACACAACACGTGTTTATCAAAATATTTACTTCTCAACAAATGGAGAACTGTGTCTCTCATACACACAAAACAGCCAATCCTACTGACCTAGATTGTCCAAAGACAAACACAGTCTTCTAGTAGTGCCATATGCCTTAGTGGTAGCTGCTGGCAGAAAATGAAGTGTGTTTGTGTGTCTGGGTGTCTCTGTGTGCTTGTGCAGCTGTTTGCATTTGTACCTGGTGGTAGAAGTAGTTGAGAGTAGGTTTGTCTTCTGTAAACTGCTGCACAAAGCCCTTTGGTAGATATCGGATTCTTAACTCATACCTACAGAGGAGAAAAGATGGAAACATCACTGTGTTACACTGCTGTTGGGTTGAATTTTAGCTATGTTTAATAGATGGCATAAGCTAATAGCTTCATATTAAATACTTAAGATGTAAAATGTGCCTCTAATCCATTTTGTAAATGAATTAAGGCATAGAACAATACAGTTAATGTGAAAGCAAAGAGAGGATAAGATTAAATTATCAAGAAGGCCGACAAAAAGTTAAGATGACTAAAAAGATGTGCGGGTGAACAGAAGGAGGAGGATCAGCGAGGGACAGCGGGAGATTATAAAAGCACAAGATGCAAGAATGCAAATGAGATGAGTGTTAGTAAAATCAGCGTCACAGAAACAGACCGAGAGATAGTTGTTGACTTAGTCACACAAAGCAGGGATCTGGTTCTCTCTCTCTCTTTATGTTCACTGAGCAAAAGGTCTCCACCTCACAATAGAATCAGCAGTTAGACTGCAGCAATAAAGGTAATGTATACCAGAGCATTAACATCCAAACTACCCAGCCTACACAGCACCGTGCACACAAGGACTCTCATCACAATTCAGCAGATGGGTCACGCAGCTTTTTATGATGCCGGTTGCAATAAATCACTTCTACTTCAGAATACAATACGGCAGACTGCTGAAGCCAGCCGTTTTTGAAACTACTGACTTTACAAGGCCAAATAAGTCATGTCTAACTGAGGCAGGAAACTGTTTATAAAGCATAATCTCAAAGTTAAAAAGTCCTCCAGAAAGGGACTCAATAAAGACATACAAGCATCTAAAACTCACCTACCTCATAAGGTCCTGATTATAAACTTACTGACTTTAAGTTAGATTACTGAATGAATTTCCATTGTACATAAACAGTGACAAATGCCAAAATAACCAGACACATGGCAGAAAACAATGTGAATTACAAACCAACCATAACAATATCAAATAGGTCAGAAGCCCTTTTAACCACCTTATTAAAAAAAAAGTACAAATTATTGAACAATAAGTAAAATCATGCTGCTGAAGACAATCCCCAAAATCATCAACTCATTTTCTGCTGCTTGCCCAGGTTGAGCAAGAAGTAGTCAAACCACAGACACCCAGGCCTCCCCCTCCCCAGACACCTCCCCCAGCTTTTCCCAGGGGGACACCAAGGCGTTTCCAAGCCAGCCAAGAGAATTAATCTCTCCAGCGAATCCTGGGTCTTCCCCAGGATCTCCTCTGGGTAGGACATGCCTGAAAACACCTCACCTAAGATGCATCTAGTCAGATGCCCAAACCATCTCAATGTCCTTTTTTTGACGTGGAAATGTAGCGGCTCTACTGAGTTCAATGCTGAATGACCGAGCTCTTACCTACATTCTTCATTTGGCCGCGCTTGTTCATATTTTTCTCTGACGTGGGACACGCCCAAATCTGGGTGGAGCCAATGCACATGCTCTCTGGACATGCCGTTACTGAGTCGCAGGCCAAAACACGAAGTCCAGCGCACTTTGTGGATGTCTAAAATCTTCTGGATGATGCCCTGCAGGCAAAGATGAAATAAGAGAAATAAAATGATAGACTGTGCAAATATTATTCTTAGTATGTCTATGAAGCTAAAATCTGTGCTGTCCTTGGGATTGTACAACACATATGCATCAGTTTGTTTTATTTGATAAATCAAAGATACATAGAGCCAAAAAAAAAAAAAAACCCCCACATTTTTTTTTTTTTTTTTTCTTTTTTTTTTTTTTTAGCATTTTTAAT
>VUQJ01008526.1:44604-56850 GCA_015108635.1 Andinoacara biseriatus | reverse complement strand
TATATATAGCAGTTTATATATAAAATTATTACAATATAACAAAACACTCACAGCTCTGCTATTAAAATGTAAACAGAAAAGATACTGAGCAAAAACAGCAAAAGGCTGATTTATTCTTTAAAAACCAATCTGCAGTGAAGTAGACTTCACCGAAGTACTTCCTCCTGTTTGTACTCCTGTACAGCCAGTACTCTGTGCAAATAACAAAACATGTAAACGGACTGGATGAACAAACTTCCATCCTTCAGTCAGAAAGTTTCTTGCTAGCTCAGTAACTCCACAAACATATGCACCAACGTATTACAGCAACAGGTCCACCTGCTCAATACCACTACGTGTCTGCCGGCTAAACCTACGGTACAACCCAACAGCCAGGTACTCTTGGGGGTCCGGACGACACCAAAGCATAAGAACGGACGCAGCACGAAGACACAAAACACGGCAATAGTGGAGGATTTCAGGTTTCCAGAACTCTTTGATGTCACTAAAAAAACTAGCTACATTTGTCGCTAGGGGAAAAAAGCCTAGCAACAAAGTCACTAAGTTGGCAACACTGCATGACCAACTGGATTTTTTATTGATTGCTAAAAAAGACTCGACAACCTGAAGGTTCAGTACGGAAATGAGCTGAAAAATGTCTGAAGACTGTCTGCAGAATATCAGATGAATCTTAAAGTCACTTAAAAATATTATTAAAATGGATTTAAAAAAGAAAGTAAAAGAAATCTTGCTTGCCAAATCAATTTTTAACCCAAACGCTGAAAAACGTTGACTAAATATTGCTGAAGAAATATTGTTGTTGAAAAATATCTCAAAAATAAACAGCATCATAAATGGTTTAACCAAACAGAAGGCAAAGGAGGAAATAGAATCTAATTTTAGATCAAATGTTACATGTTAATGGACAACAGCGAGATGCTTCTTACTGCAACAAATGAGGCTCATTTGTCTTTTTTCAGCTGACATATGACCAAAAATATGCATTAAATGGAGTTTCACATGTTAAATCAAGTAGACTGCTAATCCAGAATCTGGATCTGATCCAAATTATGTTCAGTTTGGCACCAGTTCTTGACTCTCCACAACTTTGTGCAGAATATCAGAGGAATGTGCAGGTTTAGAGGGAGATATGACATTTTAAAATTTTTGTCCCATTTGGAGTCTGGGGTATAATTGGCCGTTTTTGACTGCTTTTGATTTCACCTTCATATTTCACCGTAAACACTGTTCACCTTGCCTTGTTTGGTATCATTTTGTTTAAGCACAACCTCATGAGCAACTGTACAGTTATTCTTTCACATTGACATACTGGACCTAAATTCACACAAAAAAAAACATGAAATCTGAGAAGGGAAAAAGTTACAAATTTACATTGTAATTTTCAAACGCTTTTGTTCAAATTTAGCAAACAATAAAGTTATAACCAACTGTTTACATTAAAATACATGTTTTTTTTGTACTACTACTACAGAACACACTGAACACGCTCAAAATACGCTAAAAATCTCTCAAATTTGATAACTTGAGTATTGCCGTCTGTCTTTTGCTACCGTCGCTCTCACAACTTTCACCTCTTCTTCAGCAACCAAATGATGCATGTTGCCACATGATGGTGAATTTTTCCACCAATAGGAAAGTAGATGTCATGATTTTTTTGGTTTGTTTGTTTCCTGCACCAAATATCCATCGCATGTGAGGACAGTATACAGAAAAAAGCATGGCGTAAATTATTGATCATAACTACTACTACTACTACTGCAAATACTACTACTACTAATAAAGCCAAAATTGTGTCATGAAGATCATTTTTTTTTGTTTTTTCCTGTCTGTATTTGACTGAAAAGTTCATTTCGCTCCATCATTGGCTCCGCTTCAGGACATTCAGTTGGAGTGTTGGCTTTCTGCAGGTTTTTGGCCTTCAGGTTTTAGAAGAAGCTGTTTTTTTTTTTAGTTGCAGCAGTTGCTGGATTTACAGAAGTTGTTTGCTGTTGGTGTGAAGTGTTCTGGGTGGGGGTAGGGGCTTCATCAGGCTGCAATGCTGCAGGGAGAAAGAGCTGCTCTGTGGCAGAGCTGAAGAGGAGGAAGAGGAGGAGGTGTGTGGAGCTGTGCAACAGAAATGCTGTGAAATTCAGAGGTTTGCAGGGGGAGGGTGGAGGTGCTGTGAGCGACCCCCAGGCAGCACGAGCTGCTTTCAGCTCCTGAGTCTGAGTCGCCGATAGAAAGCCACCGTCTGCCGCTGCGTCTCTGCAGCCATCACCGAGTGACTGACGGGTAACAAACACCAGTGTGTTTACACCAGTTTGATCCATCAAACTTTATTTAAACAGAAGCTTTTATACGAGACTCCAGGTGCTAATAATAAGGCAATAAAGAAAGAGCGTACCAGAGATTAAACCCAAATAAATAAATATCACGTTGGTAATACATTTAAAAACAAATAATTAAATATAGTTTTCATGAGAGGAAATGAATATGCTGAATATTATTTTAATTAAAATAAGGCAGTTAAAATAGTGAGGATCAACTTTTAATGACTGATACTAAAAATAAGCAAGTTTTTTCTCTTCATCTGCTTGAAATGAGCTCATTTTCTTCTTGTGCTGAGGGAGACTGCAGGCTCTTCCTGTTTGGGGGATAAAATATTTAAATATTTTAATTGGATTTGTTTAGAAGAAATAAGATAAATTATTTACAATCTTTCGGTAAAGCTGATCTAATGAGCATAGAATCCTGCTTGACGGTGTGTATCTGACTGATTTGTTTATGAAAATGATGTGAATCTTATCGTGGATCATTACTATACATTCTTTCTGTTTATGTGTTTTGAGCGAGCCAGGCAGTGGGAGACCAGTTAAACCAGTTAGATCAGTTCCTGTGAGAGCGAGAGAAATCCTGAGACGCTGTCAAACAGTCTCATCAGTTTCTCAGTTTGATGGCGGTGAAACGGTGATGTCTGAGGCTGACCACTGCCTGTGGGCGAGGTTCATTCAGACACTGTGCGTGTGTGTGTCTGTGTTTGTTAGACAAGGGCGTGTGTTTGTTGGTTTAAGGCCCATCAGGCAGGGCATTCCTGCTGCGTTACAACTGGCCTCTGTCTGTGTGTTAAGGTGTTACAGCCTCTGAAAAACCACAGTTGGTTCATGAGTGTGTTTTGAAGTTTTGCTGCAGCTTTGTGTTTCTGCTGTTTGTGTTTCTGTTCAGAATCATTAAAGAGGAAAGCTAAAACTTCTTGATGTCCTGTTGTCACAGTGCAGCAGGGGTTGTCATGCTGTGGTTTGACTGCATTTGATCCCAGCCAGACCTCAGCATCTGGGGAAAAAAAAAGGACGAAATGTACACTTACCAGCCATTTCAGGTACACCTTGGCAGTAGCAGGTTGGATCCTGTTTTGTCTTCAGAGCTCTTCATGGCATAGATTCAACAAAGTGCTGGAAACATTCCTCAGACCTTTTGCTCCATACTGACTCATGCATTTGCTGCATTTGTTGGCTGCACATCCATGAGCGTGCCAAGAATACATCTGCCACCACCAGCAACCTGAACCATTGATACAAGGCAGGATGGAGCCATGCTTTCATGTTGTTTACACCAAATTCTGAACCTAGCACCTAGGACCCAGGAGGGGCACATGGTGTGGTCTTCTGCTGCTGTAGCCCATCTGCTTCAAGTTGTGCATTCAGATGCTCTTCTGCAGACCTCGGGTGCAATGAGTGGTTATTTGGGATCCTCTCAGCTAAAAGCCTTCTGACCTATTTCACCAAAAAGGGAATTTTCTCCCAGAGAGCTGCTACTCAATAGCAATAAGGGGACATAAAAATGAATTAATACTAATTAATAATTCACCAAACAAGTACAACAAGCAGCTGCACTGTTTTCTTGTTTATCTCCATTTAAAAATATTTTAGTGTTACAGTCTTTAAAATAATATCTCTCTAATAGAGTAAATTAGGTCAGAAATTCATTGTAACCTAATAATTTCTTTGTGGAAGGCGGTAACACAGCCGAGTCTGCTGCTTCCTCCTCTGTCTGACTGAATATTTGGACAAATGGCGTGGACATCAGGCCTGAAAGAAACCTGCCGCTGGTTCTTCGTGGATCAAATGATGACTCTCTCTGTCTGCCAGACACACAAACGCACCCCTGCATCTGAGCGGCAGCCATGAATAATAAAACCGCTCGCTAAATGTGGCTCTTCTATTTTGATAGGGAGCCATCCCGACTGAGGAGGAGTCAGAAACCACACTGTGATCTGGGCTGACAGAGAAAACGATGACTCACCTTGACTTCAGGTTTCAATAGATATCCTCTTTCTTAGAGTATTGTAGATAAATAATCTGACTGATGTTTAAATGTTGTTTTTATTGAATTCATATGATATTGGGATGTGGAGGCCACTAAAACAGGTTTATGTCTCTGTAAGGATAGTGCAGCTCTTTTGAGCTCAGTAAAGAAAGCAGGGAGGAGAAGAGGAAGGAGGAGAAGGTAATGTTACTCTGCCCTTAGCCGAGAATATCCATGTCCTCAGGTGATCTGCATGTAGGGAGATGTAAATGAAGAGTCATGCTAGATGATGGTCTATAGCTCAGGATCATTTTCATCATTCAAACCATGTAAACATGAGAAACAGGCCCCCGTGTTTGTCTGCTCTGCCTGCTTGCACCATCCTATCATCCAGTGAGTATGAAAAATATCCCCTCCAAGTCTGAGGCCATGGTCCTCATCTTTAATTCAAAATACACTGTTAAAACAAGTATAGCACATTTCTACATCAAGGAATAACGATAAGCGAACGACAGCTCTCCAGTGAGACATTAAAGTTAAATAAATTATCCAGTTATGAAGCATAACTTTAATATCAGCCAAACAGATTTGCTCAGAAATAAATGAAACACTGAAATAAACCAAATATCAACTGTTAGAATTCACTCAGATAATATCTATCCCTGTTTAACTTCCACTCTGCAGCAAAAGCCAGAGGGGATTTGGGAGTTCAGGCGTTCTCTCCGGGTATAGCGAGCCTCAACCACCAGGTCAGCTGACAGCTGGCGAGGCAAGCTGGCTGTTAGACCAGCGGGAACGGACATTTCTTTTGCAATTAAGCGATAGCTTAATACATTGAGCAGATATTTGAGGTTTACACAACTACATTGTCACCTGAAAACATCTTAAAAGTTTTCTTTTGTGTCACAGAAAGTAATATTTAAAACTTTTTGGCTGCTCTCCACCACTGCTGCATTTGAATTTTGCTGCGCAATGAATCATGGGACAGGGTGGGTCGCAAAGGATACACTGTACCTGCGCTTCAAATCCGGGCAAAAAAAGGACACATTTGGAAGGAGGTTGCTTGGCTATGATGTAATTGGCCTTTAAACACAGCCTCAGAAGGATACATCCCCTGCTGGAGCAAGCCTCAATTGGACATTAGAGGAACTGCAGTTTTTTTGAAACATCCACAAGGCTGTCTTCTAACAGGGTTAAGTCTTGTCCAGTGACTCATAAGTTATTGCACATTCATGTATTCCTCTGATAATTTCCTTAGCTGGGAAGTTGTTCTTCATCACCGGCTTGTGGGACCTCTGAAATCTAGAAAAACTCAGGTTATTTTGAGATAAATGAACATCATATTTTCAGGTGTTTTTCTTCAGGTATTTGGTGCCATTATTTTCTTTACTTGGACATGCATGAAACTAGAAAACCAACAACAGAGCTCAGATAACCTTATCAGTGTTTCTGGTGTAATAACACCAGCAAGCATGTCCTCATGAGTTAAGTCACATCATATTTGGCCTTTGAACCCTCCACAGCAACACAGAGTTCCCTTTATCTTTAAGAAGGCTCAGAGGGAGAGTGTTCACATGTAGTCTCTTCTGTTGTTATTTAGAGCAATCTAATAGATCAAAAATTACATATCACACTAAGGCAATAAACTTAACACGTGGATTAAGTGTTGCTTTTCAGCTTGCAGAGAATGAGGCATTTATGTACACAATAGTTTATTCAGGAAGGCCATAACAGTAACTAATAGTTACATACACTAAATAAAAAGGAAGATATCAAAATATTAAATGAGCTCGATAGCTGTTCCAAACTGTACAAACATCTACATTTTTTTAAATTTACAATCTTTAGATTCAGATTTCCTTAACGTGTCAAATAAAAATAAGAGGACCTAAACTTAAACCCTGGGGAACCCCTCTTTTTGTGGGTGTGCGTGTGTTTACATCATGTGAAAATGGCACAGCCCTATTTCCACATACAACCAGATGTCATGTTCAGTACCGACCGAACGTACTGCTTACTAATGCGAATAGCGGTATCCCAACCTAACTGCTACAATGGTGAGCCGTTCCGGTAGCTAACTGCTGTAATTCTCAGCTTGGCATGACAGCGCCTCAGCAAGGCGCAGCGCTGGGCAGTCAACCACTGACTAGAACCCTGGGGCTTCATTAGGTGCCCTAAACAATTCTTTAGTTATGCTACTATAGGCTGGGGAGATTCCTATGATGCCCTTCTTCTTTATTCCACTCTTTTCCCTTGCCATGTACCTATCTTCCTGTTAACAGGGAGTTCTTCTTCCTCACTGTTGCCAGTTCCTGCTCATACTGTAGGAGAATGCCTGACCATTGGGGCGTTCTTTTAAATGTTATTGTAGGTTTATGACAACATTTTTGTCATTTTTGTCAAAAAAACAAAACTATGTAAAGCACCTTGTCTGAACTGGTATGAAGTTGAATGGAATTCAGCCTTTAAATGAATCTATAGTAGAAAAATATCCTGTGAGCCTTCCTTCTGTTTTATTTGTGAGTTAGACTGAGAGCAGCAGGCTGCCGATCAGGTTACTATTGATTCATTTATCATTGACTGAATATGAAAGACAATCTTGCTGCTGCAAATCTGTAGATATATATTTTTTATCCTCTCCTTCTAATAGGTCATCTTACTTTTATGACATTTTATACTCACCACCCAAGATTTATGGTGTCACGTTTCATACACACAGCGCGCTCAGTCCAGACCATCTGTCGTGTCGCTCGTCCATCTGTGAGCTCAGCTCCAGCAGCTTTGGGCTTTTTCTCACTCTGAGTGTGAATGAAATCTGACCTCACAGAGCAGGAACACTCACCTGAGTGACCTGCAGAGTTTTTATGTGGGGAGAGCAGCATGTTAGGGGACGATGAGACCGCTGTTTGCTGCGAAATAACCCAGACGGGTAGAGTCAGGATTCTCACACAGGAGGTGGACTCTGACTGTGAAACAGCTAAGACTTCAAAACCCATCTGATGGGAATTCATGTAACTTTACAAAGTCAAGAAATCTTTCTGGTATTTCATTTTAAGCAGAAATAATTAGTCAGCTGATTAGTTGATCAACAAAACAACTATTTGCCAATTAATTTTTTTTTATTTTTAAACCAAGTAATTAAAATATTAATAGAAAATCCATCTCCAGCTTAGATGATGATGAAATTAGTCACTATTTGGAGACTTATTTTTAAACTTGATCTGATACATTACTCAGAAAAATGATGGTCAGTGATAAGTAATGTAACTACAGGCGTCGTCTTCGGGGTGTAATCCTTTTTTCATCGTGATTAAACTGAGTTAAGATAAAAGATGGAAGTGGTTGACCTTTTCTGGCTGTCTCCCTGCCAGTACTAAATTGCTCTCAGTTGAGTGAGCGAAGAACTGGAGCATGAGGACATCGATAGCCCAGTGGATGACTGCATGGACATACAGTAGAGGAATAGGAGGAGTAAGAGCAGGCTAATGCATGAGGGGAATTAAGTGGGAGGGAGAAGATGGAGGTCAAAGGAAGAGGAGGAGGTCAGTGAAGGGAAACAAAGATGCTGTTTTGTCCATATTTTTGCTGACAAAAAACCAAAAATATAGATTTATTTTTTTTTTTTGGTATTTTTCCAAATGTGAAAGACATGATAGGAAGTGTTGGGGTTTGATGTGAGAGCTCATATCCCAAATGCTTATACCTGGCAGTATGAGGTAGTTACACCCCTCAGCGTGTTTGCTTCCGTACTCTGATGGTGGATTTTTTTCCTAAAAGGTTTTCCAGTAATCTACAGAGGTAAATATGTCTGCTGGCAGCCAGCCATTCAGATATGTTTCTACATCTCTGTCAATCCATTAATCACATCAGCCTGGCTTCACATACAAATCACAGCCAGCAGATAAACCACACCATCGCCAGCCATTTCTAACTGCTGATGTTTCAGAGTCTTTGCTGATAGTTTAACTGATTGTTTGCAGTGCTGCTCCTGATTCCCAGCAGCTCTGACTGGAAGTGGAGCTGTTCTGCTTTCTGGCTCCTGTTCTGTGAACTCCATTAGTGAAAGTGACTCGTAAGCACAGCACAGCCAGTCTCGGTCTCAGATCACCATGGTATCCTTCATTGATACGGCTCTGTCGATAACAAAGCTGTCAAGGTCAGGACAGGTAAGCAGCACTGAAGCTGCTCTGCACTCGCTGCAGATTTAAGATCCAGACTGAGTTTAAAGGAGATTCAGTTCAATTCCAACTCTGTTTTTTTTATTTTTTTAAATGTCTTATCTTACAATAGATTATAGATCATAGTAGTCCATGTTGTGCTGGGAGTGTTGGTGATTAGTGAACTCTATTTCCAAGCTATCATTGGGGCAGAGAAGCAACAAAAGAGTTGGGAAGGGCTCATTTTTTAGGTTGTATTGCAATCTGGTTGGAAATCTGGAATAAAAAGTGTTTATAATACGTGAAAAAAGATGCACATTTGCTACATATTCCACACATAAACTCACAGGAAGATGGAGCTGTAGTTAATAATCTGCTGAAATGTTACAAAATTTCTGGCTAACTAGCAGTGAAGTAAGTTATGTAAACTCAAACAATGGGGCAAACCTGGAGCTGCCTTCCGGGGTTAGTTGGTAATCCAGCCTTTGAGGAATTAGTGCATTTCTTAAGGCCCATTTTTAGCTGTGGATTAGTCCATTTCTGTTGCTCCGGTAACACTCTGCATGTAAGGATTTGAGGAATTTCTTGACAAGAAGAAACATATGAAAATCTGTAGTTTTTGATTGTTATAATGGGTTTCATCTTGGCTCATCTTTGTCAGGTTAACATGAAGCAGTGAGTCAGTGAAATGCTGCCTGTCACTTCTGTAATCACAGTTCAGTCATTTCTTATCCATTAAACAAATGAACAACCATTAGTTGACTCTACACCTTCATCGTCATTTATTAATTCAAATGGACTCTCTGGCTAACTGCCAAACACAGACGGGACCTCATCCACAGTATTCATACTCATCACCGACTCTTCCACAGTGTGTTTGTTTCTTATCTTAAACACACCTGTTCCTCCAGCTTAATGCTGCACAGCAGAAATCTCTCCTGTAAATCAGCTAGCAGCAGTAAAACCAAACTGGATTATGGGACAACGTGTGAGGCTTAAAAGACCCCTGCAGAGGAGTCGGGAAACACCAGAGAACGCAGACACGGCACATAGTAGTACACGAGAGGAGGTGAGGTAACTGTGTGGACTTTCCCCATCGCTGCTCACATGCAGACACTTTGACCTCCAGGTCACAGGTTCAACAGGAAACGGCACCACGTTTATCCAGCATGTGTCACCGTAGACCTTTCGCCTCCGATGGTTTGCATTCATCTTTATCTTGTATGTGTTCAGTTATCTAACGTGCGTCCTGACCTGTGGACTGTGACGATGTTCAGCTGTTTACATTAAAGAAGAAATCCGTTAGTTTGTGACCAACACAACTACAATACTACAGACATGTTTTTGAATGATAAGCACACTTCTTTTGATCAATTAAAACATAAATGCCAATTAATGATTAAGGGAAACATTAATCAGAAATCAGAACCTCAGCAAACATCACTGTATTCCTGTATCAGCTGTATTCCCTAATGGAAGTTTGTCATGTTAAAAAGACCCATGTTGGTCATTTCCAGGTCCATGTTTTCCCACTTGGACACTATTAGAGGAGCTTTGTTGAGTCACAATTCCAAAACTCTTCATGAATTTTATACTTGTCTTTTTGGAAAATAAGGAATTATTGACCTGCATATTTGAGTACCTAATGGGTTCAAAAAGCTGCTAACACGCCCACCTGTGCCTTTGAGCAGGACACTAAAAGTAGCATTTCTAAGTAACGCTGGCAGAGAAAGTGATTCCTGAAGTGCATTGAAGTGGGTCTACTCTTTACTTTGACCCTTCCTCATCGTTCTCATCAGCAGATGAAGTTTTCTCAGTTGAAAATTTTTACTGTAGTTGTTTAGTTTGTTTATTTTCTTCTTCTGTAATGCGACATTTTGGTACTCCTTTGTTGGATATAGCATAATCTGAAACAATAATATAGCCAAATATTTATTGAGAAGTTGTAACATTGGAATTTCTATGAATTTTTTCTCTGGTATTCATTTTTTCCTGAGGATAAAGCACATCTTAGTGGGACCATCAAGTTAAAGCTTCAGCTGCAAACAAAATAATCACAGCTGGTGATATTCCTGAACTAGAGTAGCTTTGCATGATTCACAATTCAAAATAAGCATTCTTCCTTGTATTCTGGACCTACTGATTGACTTCTTTGTAAACTCGATGATTGAACATCAGGTGGGTGGAGCTTGTGGGATGAACATGGAGACCTCTCTAAGGTCACACAGAGCCAAGAATAGACAAAGCAGTGCAAAATTGTGTTTTGAGCAGTCGGCAGCCTGAGCTCTTGTCTCTCAGGGAGCGAGAATAAACTTTCCTCACATAAATGCCTAAATTGAGCTTATTTGAAACTTTGGACGTGTGCTGGTGAAAGCATGCTCCTCACATGCCAACACAAAATGTATTCATATTTAAGAAAACATCAAACACTTCCAGGCCTCCCTCTGATCCTCTAAGAGTGGGTCAGGCCTGTCAGCTCAGCCCAGTTTCAACTTGAAGAGAATCCAAATTAATAAGAGGCACTGTGATGGAGAGAGGCTGATAAATAAAACGGGATAAGAGGAGGAGAGTGTGCAGACACAGATGAGAGCGAGAGAGAGAGGATCTCATTATGATTCTGCCCTGACCTCGTTCATCAGTCTTCATTCCTCCTGTGTGTCCTTGGTATCACAGCAGTGCTTCTGCTGCAGTACAGCTGCTCTCACACACAGTCCTGCTTCCATCACTTCAGAGGACTTTACATTGGCTTACATTCATTTGCAGACCTGTCGCTGCAGTAACCCCTCTTAAAGTATAACGGTTTAAATCATGCGGATTTATCTTTTGTTGCTCGAATAGAAGTCCAGTTCCCACAAAAGGACTGACAGATTTATGTCCCCACAACATTAGTAATACAAGCTCACACGTACTCTGGAGAAAAACATGGCTGCAGTGTCTGTGATGTCATCATGACTGGATTTCTTTTGTGGACATGGCTGAGTGTCAGTTAAGTGTGGGGTCATTGAGGCTGAAACAGTGTAGAAAAAGATTTATTCATTTTGTGTGTTTATATATATATAATAACTATCTTCCTAACCTTTTCACATTTATTTAATGTGGAGGAAGAAATCTTGCAACAAAGTTGTTAATTTGCAACAAAGATGTTATAGATGTGCAGTGCAGTGATTAGCACTGTCACCTCACGGCAAGAAGCTCCAAGAAGGAGTTTGCATGTTCTCCTTGTGTCTGTCTGGGTTCTTTTCAGGAACTCCGGCTTCCTCCCACATTCCACCGTGCTCTAAATGAACCCCCAAACAAACAAAAACAAAACAGATATGAGAATAAGATAATGGGCTCTGATTTTTGGCTGCATTCCTATCCAGATTTCCTTTTCCACAGCAACACCTTCCGGTTCCAGTTTGGGATATTCCAAGGTGCTTCCAAAATATCTCTAACTTCTCCCAGTTGGGCGTGCCCAGAAATGGCGTGCTGACACCACACCAGTCCACTGGTCCACCTCATGTTTCACCTTTCCATCACTCATGAATAAGATCCTGAGATAGTTAAACTCCCTGTGGTTGGGCTAAAAACTCTTTCTCAGAGCAGAAACACTAACATAAATATGATGCTGGAAAATGGTGGATTTTGGCTGTATTTACATATAAAATGATGACTGGAAGTGTTTGAAACAGCCAAAGGTCTTTTTGGTTTTAAGAGTTAGCTTCAAAGCAGTGCTATGCAGGGATTCTTTCACCTGGTGCTTTTTTTTTTTTTTAAAGAAAAAATTGTCAAAGGGGATTAAAAAAAATTGCTAATTCTAGATGAGAGT
>VUQJ01008526.1:19937-38185 GCA_015108635.1 Andinoacara biseriatus | reverse complement strand
TAAAAAGTATGAACTCGAGGTTTCTCAGCAGAGCTCAAAACTTCCACAGCTGCTGCATCAAATAGACTCTGATGCTCCAACAAAATCTTCATTCAGACTGATTTTACACACGTCACTGATTTAAAATCTTCGAAGCTCAGTAAGGCTTCATGTTTAACCCACAATTTTATCAAAATCCCAGTCCATTCTGAAGCTCAGATAATTTTAATCACAAAGTGTTTATGATGAGCAGAGTGAAGTCCTCTGGCTCCCTCTTGTGTCCACTCTGTTAATTACAGTCCCTGCAGGTAGTACAGGACAACAGGTAGAGACAGCAGCTGCACTTTTTATTCTTCATTTCTCCATCTTGTTCTACTGTTTTTTTTCTTTTCTTATCTTTTTTAGCTTTCATTTTTTCCAGGTGTCTCCAATACTTTAAAACCATCTCCACTGGAGCCTCACTGGTTTATCGGTGGGCCGATACTATCAGCCAGTATTAGCTGCTTGCTGACCTGTCAGTATCAGCATTTACTGTTGCAAGTGTTGATGTTACACAGTTTTTCCACCAGAGGGCACTCTGAAACTTCCCAGTTGGCAACATTGTTTGGACTGCCACAAACAACAACCAGCTGATCCAAGCAGTCGGCAGCACGTAAACGAGTAAATTAAAAACTACACACAGCAAATGTTTCATGCGTCTAAAAGAAGAAGAAAATTTTTTTTAAATAGCCATCAGCATCGCTCAGGTGCTAATCTCCACTCCAGTGGGTCTCTGCAGGTCATTCCTGTAAAATGTCTGACAAAGCCCAATTATTTAGCCATCAAATCAATAGTTTGAGCTCGTTAGTATTGCAGTATTTTGAAAGAAACAATCTAATGATGTTCCAGGTGAGAATTAACATTTTCATTTTGGAGCTACAGCTGCCAATAACAGCTAATGTTACTGTCTTCTTATCAGAGCTGAAGTGAATATTTGGGTGGCATTACACAAATGAGGCAAGCGAAAGGACTCAATTCAAAAGGACTCAGATGTGTTAAAATGCTCTTGAACCATGGCTTCATCTGCAGTCTAATGGAGGCGGGTGATCAGGTTTAAGAGCAGGATCGTGCTGTCACTGCAGGTAGTATTACCTTGCCCTGTTGAGTACACTTAATACACATCCTGGATGACACTGAGAGGCTGTTAATGAGCTCCCTGTCTCAATGTGCCCTCTGTGTTAATGAGCTGTGGGCCTTAAAGCGTGATTGATCGGAATGAGCTGAGGGTCTTAATGATGTGAGGACGTTAACGAGCTCTGGACTGATGGCTGAAATCTCTCTTCTTTAAGCCCCTGATTGTCTTTTGTTTGTAGGTTTGTTCTAGAAGTGCAACAGAAATTGTCATTAGTAATATTTGACCTGACCAGCAGGGGTCAGTGTTGTCTCGAGGGAAAATTTTGCTCTGGGTTTGTGTCGAGTATGAAAGCAGAAAATGTTGGTGTCAGTTTATGAATAGAAGTCGGTTAAAAAAACTGGAGGAAAGATGAGAAGATCAGAGCAGGAGGAGGGTTTGTCAACAAAACATTCACAAAATTATTTGACCACCTTTTGTTCCATTATAAAAATGTAAACTAAATATCTAATATCAGCACTGGTTGACATTATATAGATACTATCATGCATCAGGTTCAACCAGCACCTTCACTTACTTATAATTTTGCTAGTTGGGAAGTTAGATAATAAAAAATTAATGTCATGTTACTTAAGCTTTTTTTGTCACCCGCAACACTATGAATACACTCTCTGAAGCCATATCAGGGCTTGTTTCGTGCTTGTGTGGGGTTTGTGTAAAAGATAAAATGCGGGCATTGACAAAAAAAGAGGAAAAAGAAAGTGGTGGATTAATAAGAGAAAAGAAGGCAAAACAAGCAAGAGGAAGGTGGGAGGGAGAAAGGAAGGCAAAGTGACAGGATGGAAGCTCAGGGAAGTGGGAGAGGAAGAGCAGATAGGAGGATGAGGAGAGCAGAAGAGAAAAAGATGAAGGGAGAGAGGCTGACAAAGGAGGGAAGAGATAAGGGAGCAGGAGGAGATTAGGAGGCAGAGTGTTGATGTGGATGACTGCTCAGGGACCAGGTGAGCTTGTGCAGGTGTGTGTGTGTGAGTGTGGGGGCGGTGTTAAATGCAGCAGTTAGTCAGGATGAATCTTCAGTTTCCTCTCAGGTCACTGAGGTGTGACTAAGCTTTTCGAGGCAGAAAAAAAAAACCCCCAACAAAAACAACAGTATGTGGACTCAAAGTCTTTGTCCTCATCGTCGCTTTCTTTCTTCTCTGATGCAGAGGTTGAATTTTGCTTTTTGAGTTGCGAAGAACTTTAACTGTTTTAAGATTTTCTAAACCTCTTGGATGAAAGTTTGAAGCTGTTTGACTAAAACCAGTTTTCACATAATTTTTAGGTCTTTTTTGTTTATTCGAAAAACAAGTCGAGCAGCTTTGGGTTTGAATTTGCTGCACATCATTTTCACGGCCTCTGTGGTGGCTGGAGGAGCCCACTCTATGCCATATAGGCTTATTGCATATCGCCCATCATTATGCCAGTAAGAGACTCAGTATTGATGCTTAAAATTTCAGAATCAGACAGCCTTCTAACTCTTATACAGAGCTAGACAGAAAAACTCAGAGTGCCATTGATCAGCAAGCATTAAAGACCTTCTGATAACAGGGGAAGGTCTCCGGGTTTTGTAGCGCCTTTCACACTGTAGCTGCTGTTACACAAGGAAATAAATTGCTGTGGATTTATTCTTTTTTCTTTCGTGTCTTTGCGGTCTTTTGAGTTCGGCGGGAGCTGTACAGCAAGTCTCTTTGTCCGTCTCACCTGCAAAACTAGAAATCAAATAGAGAAATATTCAAATATATTCTGTTTTCCTTCCTCCAAGACACACATACTAGAAATACTCGAAAAGCTTATGAAACACTGTCCTAGATAACACAAATGATCATCTGCTGCTACGTTTGTTTTCTAATGACGCTCTACTTTTTTTTTTTTTTAGAATGGCCTTTAAATACATGTTACAGTACCAACTGTCTCTCTCATATGTTTTCTCTCAGGACATCCTGAACAACCTGGACTCCTGTGATCTGGCTGATGATGATCTCATGCTTGATGTAGACTTCCCAGAAGACGGCTCCCTGCACAGTGGTACGTTTGAATGCGTGCGGATATCACCGATACCCATAAAGTAAAACAACGGATCCACTAAGGAAGTAAAGGAGCTGAGATTTGTGATTGAAATCTGCTTTCAGTTGGTACAGCTGCCATAAATGCACTTTAGGCAAAAAGATGTTAGCCAAAAAGTTACTGTGGAAGTTGAGATCACAACACTACTACTTATATTTTAACTGCTTTATCCAAAATTCAACTAAGACCACAAAGTGAACTTAATAAAGTTAATTAATAAATCCAGTAGACCTGGATGTACCTCACATTTTATATTGGATCAAAGGTACAAGACTAAAGGGCCTTACAGACTGGATGAAGGTCATGTCAGGAAAACATCTTGACAAAAGAGCAGCATGTGAAGAAGCTGTCCCGCATTTAAACTGTTACAGGCCATTCAGGTCATTATGAAGGAGTTACACACACTGAAATGCATGACAGTGAGGGTCAGTAAAATCTCCGTTGGTTCCCAAGCCTTTAAAATTGTAACATGCATGTTTTACATTGTGGTCATTAGGTAATATTTCTTTGTTCTGTGTTAAAGCTTTTGAATTGATTTAAAGCTCTGTTTCCGTGTTCCAATGGTCTGAACCTGCAGATGGAGATGGGCTGTCCCACATGGCTCAGTGGAGGAAGAGGCAGCTCTGCTGGGGCACGCAGGACGTCCACAATGACAATGAAAGGTTTCTATGAACTGAACTAAAATGTATATATGAGTCACTGACGTGACATGCTGTTTTTTGTTTTTTTTTTGTGTCTGTGTGCATCGTCGGTATTGATATTTGAAAATTGTTTTAACAACTGCCATAATATTTTATTTTGAATTTATTATCATTTAAGCACCAATTTTTAATCATCCTCTAGGTCTGCTCATTTAAACGGAGAGTTTCACCACCTCACATTTTTGGCCTTTAGATACCAAAATGTAAAATGAAGTAAATGCACTGAAAATGTATTCAAGCAGAAAGTTTTATAGGCTAAACTCCTGCAAGACATGAATAAATTATTTGAACCATAAATGATGCAGTGGGACACAAATTTGTATGGGTTATATCAGTGACCCATACAAACACTCAGAGTATCATTCTCGGGTCACTTTGCTGGGTGTTATGTATCATCCTAATTATACTGTTGATGGTGGAGAGCGAAGCTTGCTGAGGGCTCGGGGTCAGAGCGGGTCATTTCGAAGTTGAGAACGATGCGGACTCTGAGGAAATGGTCACGGACAGAGCACATCGATTAATGCTTACAGCTGTTTGCGTCTAATAAGATGGCTCATTAGAAAAGTAAAAAGCCCTTTAGGGGGAAGTCACAGGGTCAGTCGGGGCTCTGACTGCGGCTGTATGAATGTGTGCAGCACATTTAGGAGGATTTTGTTAAGCACATGTTTGGACAGAAACACAGACCTCTGCTCCTGGGAAAAATCAAATAGACTGTAAAAAAAATGAGCTGTAGGTTATGAGCTGCATTCGAGCTGCTGTGTACTGTTCATACGTTCACCATATCTGCTGTGTTTGGTCCCGGAGAATTGTGGTTCGTGCTCTCGCTGTAATTGCTAAACGTGCGTCGTGTTCATGAGCTTTTCCTTTCTGTCCCAGCCTCAGCGATTTCCAGAGCTACAAGCTCACCGAGGATCCTGGGAATAAGAGGATGGACTCCAGCAAGGACGGTGACCTCATTCTGGACCTCTGTCCTCCAATGAGGTGATTCAGCATGTCTACAGTTTCTGTCTGCCTCAAAGTACCCTAAACTGTCCCGTGTGATCAGGAATATATTTCTTTGTTAGCTATCTGGTTAAATCTCGGTCTGATGTTGAACTTAGAAGTTAAATTTGCTTGTTAGTCGTCCATCTTAAGCAGGGCTTAAGTTCGCCCTGAAACTTGGGCCTCACTGGTCTCGCAACCACCAAAAATGCCAAATGATGCTGAAAACTAAAAGTAGACGTTAAAAAAATAAAAAATAATTAGCAGCTAGCATACCCCCAACTAGCTAAAAACACCCACTTGTGCCCCCGTCTGTGCCCCACCTGTGAGATTAATTGCTGGAGTTTGGAGGGTTTCCTCATGAAATCTGAAAGCTGCTTTAGCCCCTGAACCATCTTAGGTGTGCTGCAGTATTAGCAGCTCTTAAAAACCACACATTCTACTTCCTGCTCTTCTTTATCATTTCATTTCACATGTGCATTTATTGTTTTTACTGGTTTATCATTTATCTTAATTATTCAATCATTCTTCTTGGAATGAAATGTGTTATATAAATAAAGTTCAGCTTGCTTTTTTTTTGTATGAATATGTGTGTTTTGAATTGCTTTCAGTAAGCTCTTCATATGATTTAATGTAGTGCATCAACTCTGTTATGTGTGGCAGTCGCGTATGGACTCTAACTGTCCCTGTCGTGTTGTTTTCACCTTCCTCCTCTCCTCAGGTCCACCTGTCTGTCTCCCAGTACTCCCAGTCTGGGTCTGGATGTGGAGGAACTGGCTGAAGACTGTTCAGCAGTCAGGTCACAGCTGGAGTACCTGCAGAGGTTACTGCTGCAGGTGAGAGGACTGTGGGACTGATGTACTGCTCTACCTTTAATATTTAGTATCAGAGTGTTTACTGTTTGTTGTACGTGCTGCGTTTGTGGTTCAGGAGGAGGACGTGGATGACGACACTCTGACCACAGATACTCTGAGTCCAGAGGACTCGTCCCATAACTCCGACTCACAGGTCAGCACCTTTCAGCAGTTTCTTCTCTTCTTCTATCATTGTTGTTTACCTGCATTTCCCAGAATGCCTCCCCTTAATCATCACCTGTCTATATGTTTGTGTGCAGGTACAGGCTCTCCTGCAGGAGGTGCAGCAGCTCAGAGAGGAGCTGCGGAGCCGAGACCGAACCATCGCACAACTCACCCAGCAGCTGGTCTGTGTCCCACCCTCTGTTCCTACCTGTACAAATATAAACTCATGATTAGTCTCATTAGTGACTAATGATTTGGGCTCGAAAACAGCAGAAAACTGTGATTATTATAATTTAGGATATTTATGTAAGATAGGAAATAGAACCTTTCATTACAGAGCAGTATTTACTCCACCTGCAGGAGAGGAGGGGTTAACAGAGTAAAACAAAAATACTGATTGAATCAATTGTGTGTGTGTGTGTGTGCGTGTATGTGTATGTGTGTGTGTGTGTGTAGACTGTTCCCACAGTAACCACCAGGTGTCGCTGCCAAGCGACGATGGGAAAGATTGATCAGCACACACAGACGAGCGTGACGGAGAGAGAAAGCATGGGCTGGATGCAATGGAGAGAGTGCACGGTGAGAACACACACACACACACACACACACACACGTACACACACACACACACACACACACACACACACACACACAGCATCATCTGTAATGACTTTGATTATTAATCTGTTATACTTCACAAAACAGGACTGCAGCCTGTTTTTATCAGAAGATGACCAAATACATTTTAAGACAGAGGCAGAAATATTAAATAAAAGTTAAGAGTCGAGCTCTTGCTGCTCCGCACTGAAAGAAGCCGGCTGAGGTAGTTCAGCATTCACAGGGATGCCTCTTGGATGCCTCCTAGGTTAGGTGTTTCAGGGACATCCATCTAGGAAGAGATCCTGGAAAAGCTAGAGGAAGTGTCGGAGCAGATGGAGGTCTGATCATGTTTTCACTGCTGCTTCTGCAACCTGGATCCAGATCGGCAGCAGAAAAAGGATGAATGGATTAAAAAAAATACCTTTTTGGGGTGCAGGTGAAGCTTTTGCTGTTTATGATCAGCCTCCTTCAGAGATCATTAGCAAACAGCATCATTAAAACCCATCTTCCCTCTTCTCCTTCTGCTGCCTTCAAAAACTTTTCTTTTGGAACTCTCTCCCTCTTTTACTTTTCTCTCTCATCTGTTCATCTATTTTCTTTTCTCTTTCTTCCTGTGAAGCAACCTGAAGGGTTTTCTGTGTGTCTGTTTTCCTTCCAGTCCTTTATGTCCATCTCTCTGTCCTCCCGTCTTTCTCTTGATGTTTTAAATCAGCTTCCTTTCCTTCTCTCTCTGGTTCCCTCTCCATCTCTCCTCAGGCTTTTCCTCCTGTTCCTTTCCTCTCTCCACCCTGGCAGTATCAGCGCTCCAGGCCTTACAGGGGGAGGCCCAAGCCCAGCATCCCCTCCCACCTCGCTAGAAAAAGTGAGTCATGTAGCTTTTAACCAGCCGCCATTGTCAAGCTTTCATCATCGTCTTTTCTTCTTTCTCCTCATCATCCTCTTCGTCTAGGACTGGGACATTGATATTGAATTTTTCTGCAGGTGCTTTAAATATTGGCAAACAAATCTGAAGAAAAGTATATTTACATTTTCAATCATGTAAAACATCATGAAATAATGAGTCTCAATCATGGTAAATATTATCTTTTCTCATATTTGAACAAGCAAACTCTTGATCCTCTCTGAGACCAGAGGAACAGCTCTGGAAAAAATTTAGAGACCACTGAAATATTTCTGAAATCAGCATCTCTGCATGTGTGTGTTAGCAGTTTGATTCCAGTGTCTGCTGAATTCCAACGCGAGCACTATTTAATGAGGCACTGATTAGGTGATCACTATAAAAACCACTGCTATGGTCATTCTACTGCTCTTGCAATAGCTGGATGGCACAAACAGTGTTAGTAATACCTTAAAAATACCTGGAATCAAAAAGTGACCACTGATCAAGCCAAAAGAGCTGAAAAGAAAAGTTTCGAGTGTGGAAAAGAGGGGTTCGAAAACAACTATCCACTAATCAGGATGACTGGCAACTCCAAATGTCACTCAGCAACCGTAGGATGACACCAAGCTACAAAAACAAGGCAAATGGCAGCTGGGGTGAAGCGCTCAGCTAGAACAGTTTGAAACAGGCTCTAGGGGCAGGGCTCAAGCTAGAAACAAGACCCCACATTAATGAGAAGCAAAGAAGAGCCAGGCTTGCAAAAGATTAAAGGATTGGACCATAGAGGACTGGAGTAACGTCATCTTCTCTGATGAGTCCAGTTTTCGGCTTTGCCCAACACCTGGTCGTCTGATGGTGAGACGGTTGGGCAGAGACCTGGAGAGTCCTACAAGTGCAATATCTGGTGGAGTATCGGTGATGTTACAGGGGCGCTTCCGCAAGGCTGAAATCGGGCAGATTTGTCTTTGTGAAGGACGCAGAAATCAAGCCACGTGCAATCCTGCTTCCTTCTGCTCTGACAATGTTCCCCAACTCTGAGGATTGGATTTCCCAGCAGGACAATGCTCCATGCACAACGCTCCATGCATTGTCCTGCTAGGTCAATCAGATGAAGGACTGCCAGCTCAAGATCCTGTCATGGTCAGCCCAGTCTGTAAACCTGAACCTCACTGAAAACCTCTGGAATGTGATCAGCAGGAAGATGGACGGCCACAAACCATCAAACGTAGCGGAGCTGCTTGAGGGTTTGCACCACGAGTTGCATAAAGTCACTCCACAGCAATGTGAGAGCATGCCATGAAAGCTGTGCTTGAAAATCAGGGATATTGATTTCTGAAGTTAGTATTGTTTGAAAATGAATATGAATCTGTTTTCTCTTTGAGGTCTGAAAACACCGCATTGTTTTTGTTATTCTGACCGTTTGCTATCTTCTGCAAATGAAAGTCGATATTTTTATCTGGAATTTTGGAGAAATGTTGTTCGTTTATAGAATGAAACAATAGGGTTCATTTTACTCAAACACGAAGTGGCAAAATGAGAGAAACTGATAATTTTGCAGTGGTCTCTTGTTTTGCAGAGCTGTGTTTGAACAACACTGTCTTATAACCTTGTTCTATAAGACACTGTTCCAAATGTTTGCTTGTCCAAATATATGTTTGAAAAAAAGGCCATGATTTTTTTTTTTTTTAATGTGAAAAAACTTGTAATTAAGGCAGCAAAAAATATCCTGGTGTGAAATTTCAGACTTCAAACTGGAAGCAGTCCTGCACCTGTTGAGTGGGGCTGTAATCTGAATGTGGCTTCAGATTAAACCGGATGAAAGGAGGACGCAGATCTGCACTCAGACACGAAAGCTTTTTTTTTTTTTTCTTTTAAACTTCAACATTCAGAGTTAACCAAAGAAGTGTGGGTTCAGAGGTCAGAGCAGGAAGTTTTAATTGAGACATGGTGACTCAGCAGCACGAGATGACTTGAATGTGATTCTCAGCATTAGACCGAGCCGAGAAACGACGGCACTGAATCAGGCGTTCAAATTAATTTTCTGCATAACGTCAGAGGTTTATTTTAACTTATTCATGGGGACGAACATTAGTCGAGCCATTTCAGGGGAGAGCAAACTGAGTCCAGACATGAATTTAATCATTTTCTTTGGAGTTTCTAACCTGAAGTCTACATCTGCCCCTCCTTCTCAGCCTTTTTCTGATTTCTTTCTCACTCTTTCCTGATTAGTTTGTTCTCCATCTGTCACCTTCAGCCCGAGCGCTCACAGTGTGTCTCTGTTCTTCTGAGAAATCTGCCAGTGACTTTTATTTTTCCTCTCTAACTCGCCTCCTCCTGTTCTCTGTTTCTCTCCTCTGCGCCCTCGTCCAGGAGTGGAAAAACTAGTGCTTTACTTCAGTGACACAGCGTGGTACGGTAGCAACTTTTTTTAATCTACCTCTTACACCTCCTCACTTCCATTCTTCTTCTTCTTACACCATCACATAAAGCAAGCTGTCCTGTCCTGTTTGTACTCAAATCTGTCAAAACTTAGATGTGTTCAGCCTCATTTTAATGTTGCCTGCCTGGATCAGTGTGGGAATCACAGTTGGTGTATAATAATCTAAAAGACATTGTGGTGTCGCGTAACTGAAGGCAAAAATCGGCTTCACCTGCAGGTTGACTCAGCAACTGTATCTCCAGAGAAAGCCATATGATATATTAAAGTATTGATACTTTGTCCCACTCATACTGCAGAGTATGGACGATCATCATGACCTCAGTAACTGTGCATCAGGATTTTTTCTCAGCTCAGTGTGAAATCTGATGGAAACACTTTAAAACCAGCATGTAGGCCAATAAACTCGTGACTGTTCTGTAATAGCAGCTACAGACAAACGCTACTTTTCTTATGTTTTGTCGAATTTTAACCCAAATGAACGAGTGATCCTCATTAGTGTAAACATTAATTACATTTTTAGAGTGTATATGTATCTAGGGGCTGTACCTTTGTTGTTCTGTATGGTGGAACAACCATACAGAACAGCAGCCATCATCACTTTGGTTTGCCTCTAAATGTGGTGGAAACATTGTTGCTACCTAAGCTTTCTCTGCGTCACTCAGCGAGCTGCAGTTTTCAGGTAGAGGCTAAGCTAAGAAGCCAACAGTTTAAATTCTTAGTGGCTTCTATAGTGTTAGAAAGGTGAGGAAGGCACAGCCTCCAGGATCCGTTTTGGCAGATGCCCCTAAAGTTGTGGAAGTTTTGTATTGTAATTCTGAATATTGATGTATTTCAAACTAAAGGTTCATTGGCATTACTGAATACTATGATATGGAAAAAAACCTGGCTAATTATCACAGCAAATTCAGAATCCTTTTTCTGATGACTCAGCAGATTTATGAGCTTTCATGTACAGAAAAGGCTCAAAACCGGAAGTCCGCCATTTTATTCTGGCTGAATGTTGATCTGTGTTAACAGATCCTGCACACAATTCAAAAATCAAAAGTTGCCTTTGACTCTTCAAAGCTCTGCAGAAAGATAAAAGCATTAGCTCCCTGGTTAAAATTTCATGTGTCAGATTTAATGTATTTTTGCTTTGTTGGGATGCAGTAGAAAGAGGTTTTGATCTTTCAGTCCTTTACGTTTGTGGGGCCGTGTGGGTGCCGGGGCTTCATCGTCACTGTAACACAAAACCGAAGTTAAAAATCTGTGGGATCATCGTGAGAGATTTATATGATCGGTGATCATTGTAGGTATTAAAATTCTTTTAAATAATAAAATTAACAGCTGACCCTTGAGATTTAGAGCTCAAGTCGACGCATTTGATGGCAGAAAAAAAAGTGGAGTCTATTTTATTAATGATCAAACTCTTTTACAAGAGGAAAAGGCATTTGCCTTCTCTCAAATGAACACAATGTTTTTAAGTTTTGGTTCTAGTTTGAATTTGAGGAAATCACCTTTGCCTCTGTTACTTCTCTGTGAATTATTTTTTTCACAGAACAAGCAGTGAATTCATTAAAAACCCAAAATGAAAATCATCTTCCCTTCATGTTTTGGTTTCACACAGTTTTTGTTTTTTATGAATTTTAATTTGAGCTTTTTGTTTAAAATGTTCGGGCAGACAAGAAACGTGTAAAACGGGAAGACAAGAAGACAAAAATAGCGAATCAATGAGCACTTAATAAATAATGAAAGTGAGATTTAAGAAGGCATATTAATTATAATGAATGAATAAATGAGATGAGTGTAACCTTCGGAAGTCAAAGTAGCATGGCTCACATCCAGTGATAATAAAAGAGTAGATCAGTATTCATGTGTAACATTTATAAGTGACTGTCTGCACAGTTTTACCCATGATTCATTGCTGCCCGCAGGACAGGTCACACCTTCTCCTTCACAGTGAAATGAGTCCGGTGAAGCGGAGTCCAGAGGCCCATCAGGAGGCGGCTGTGAGCTAAAATTATCTTTCTAAATGGCTCTTAAATTTTGGATTAGATGAGGTGCGTTTCACTCCGGCTCATTCCGTCACTTGAAGCAGTCAAACCTCTCGAGATGACGCCATCGCTCATTTCCTCAACACGAGCGAGTGGAGCTGCTGCCGTGCCCCGACAGCACCGAGGATTCTGGGAGTTCAGCTCACCGGTTTGCGCGTTGGCCTCGCTGAACTTGATGCAGTGTGCTTTGTGGGCTTTTATCTTCCACGGGAGACGAATCTCACAGCACCGGAGACTGCTCTTCAGATCGGCCCTGAGATATTTCTACTAAAAAAGCATTTGAACCTTGGATTCTTGCTTTGATAGTATATCTGTGATGGTTATCATATCAGCCTTTGAGCCAGGGGAATAAATTATCAGCAGATAAAGCTTAAAACTCCTCCATCCTCCTCTGTGATGCCGTATTTTTTAGTCTTTAAAAAAAAAAATTGTATATTCCTGTAGGGCCCCCCCCCACATCTCATCTCATCTCAACATTTCAGCCTGTTAAACTAGTTTCTACCCTCACTATTGCCTCATTTATTGATTAAAATACATCTCAAACAAAAGCAGCTCTACCTCAAGACTGCGAATGTCTTCCATACGCCACGCACAGCTGGAGGCCCGACTCCAGGATGATACTTGTATCAGAATTAGTTTGGGATTTTATCTAAATAACATCGAAATGGTGGCACCCTTTTTCTTTTTTTTTCACTTCCATTTTTGTATTTGTGAAGCTCTAATCTAAAATGTCCAATTTTGCCATCACTTGTAGCAGTAGAAGATCCTTCAATATCTTCACTCCCTCATGAAGCTCGTCAGCATCAAATACGTGAAAAGCTTCAGTAATTTGGATGAACTGGCTCTTTAAATAGCCCAGAGGGAGAAATGTGTTGACTTGCCTAAATGGATCAAACTGCTTTGATCCATTCCCATTCCTGATTCCTAATCCGTTCTCTTGGTTAGTTTAACATCTGCTGCGGATCTGCCACAAAAAGTACTTCGGCTGGACAAACGCAGTATTGGCAGTATCGCTTTCTAGTCATAGGTTGATTAGGAAGGATGCCCTACCTTGAACAGGCTTGGCCAATGACAGTTCAGTATGAAGTGAAGCGCACATCAAAGTGAGGTCGCGCCCTGAGGAGGTCACCTGAAGTCAGCCCCCTCTGAGGGCGGTGACTCCTCCAGGGTTAGTGTTGGCTTTTGCTTTTGCCGCATGCTAAATAGACACGTTAGTTAAGAAGTTAGAATTTTGTTAATTTTTGTGTTTTTTCTGATAAAAGATTTTTGGTTTTGGTGTTCCCAGCAGAAAGTTGTACAAAGCAGTGGCCATGAACTGAACCCTTACCCTAACCTTAGCAGAGCTTTAAGCAAAGTTTCTGTTGCTTTACTTAACAATCTAAGCAGTTTCTTAGCCTGCTGTTTTATGCTTCAGAAGAAATAGAGATTTGATGTGATTCAGCAAACAGTACATCCATCTCTGAGTAGTCATTTGGGAGGGGCTCAGAGTACAGCCTCTACACCTCCAAATCAGAAGGAACCAGATGAGGTGAATCAGGCATCTGGCCAGGATACCTGCTGGATGCCTCCTGGGTGAGGTGTTTTGGGTATGTCCGGGTGGCAAAGACCCCGGGGCAGATGCTGGACAGGGGAGATTACCTCTCTCTCTAAAATAAATAACAAATATAGTTCTCTTGTATCAAAATGTGCATTGCATCAAGCAAAGCTATCGCCTCATGTTTATTCATTATTCTGATTTTAATATTTGAGCTTAGTAGTGATGCAGTGATGAAGGGAGATTATTCATCTAACGAGCCTCCAGGGGCCAATAAGACGACAGCTAAGACGAATGTGGGTGGTTGGGGATGCAGTTTGGGTGGATCAGCACTTTGTATGCCAGAAAAGTGTGTGTGTGTGTGTGTGTGTGTGTGTTGCTCTGGGGACGTCCTGTGCGTCGGCGTCAGAGAAGTAGAACAGTTGGATTAAAAAAAAGTCGGGCAGTTGAGTGATTCCCTCCCAAGGTGAATCCTCCTTGAGGGTAGCTGCATGTGGTTGAGGACGCTCTCCGCCTCCCCGCTCTTGCTCGCTGTTCATCTTTCCTCCTCCTCTGTTTTCTCCATCCTTTCTTGGCATCACGCCATTCTTTTGTCCTTTTTTTTAAATATTTTTCCACCTTCTGCCCCTCTCTCTCTCTCACTCTCTTTGTCTTTAATCCGTCCATCATGCTATGCATTATTTATGAGGTGAGGACACATTTTAAGACATTGGAAATGTCCCAGAGAGAGACAGGCAGACAGACAGGCTGCAGTACTGCTGCCCACCACCAGATGTCAGTGTTTACCTGCAGGTGTTTCCTCCTTGTTCTTGATGAAGCTTTATGTTCTGCTAAGAACATTAAATATGTTTTCATGTCACACGTTCAGTATAGATAGAAACTCAGGGCGGCCCCCTGCTGGACACAGAGTTTTACTACACAAACAGCTGAACTTATCAGCTGCTGGAACAAATGCACCATTTCTGAGGTTGGACATTTTTAAGTGACATTTTTTTTTAATCTTTACCAGTGAAAAGTCTCACAATGGGTTAGGAAGCATGAAGCATGTCACATTTGAAGGTTTTGGCTTTTCTAATGTTTTTCTGTGTGTTATTATTCAATAATCAGTTTGGTTCTACAGTCCAAAGTTTGTTGTCTTTGGTTGAAATCTTTGATGAATCTGGGTTGGGTGGATCTCGATAATCTCCCTGTGAGACTGCCTGTCCAATTGTGAGGAGGAGAGCTGGAGAAGGTGAATGGGGAGGAACGTCTGGGCATTTCTGGTTAGACTGCTGTCCCTGCGACCCAGACCCAAATAAGTGGTGGTGGATGGATGGATTTATCTCCTTGGACATGGTGTTCCAAAGCTGTTGTCAGCTTTAGATTAAGCCTAAATTTTGGAGCAGCCAGAAAGATCTATGTACTGACCGCATCAAGTTAAGGTCTGTAGAACCAGATGAGCTTCAAAGTAAAGAGAAATCAGTTCTAACATGTACAGGGATTCGGTAGGGATAAGCTGGGCTTAGGGAGTTGGGATGTTAGCTGCTAAAGCCACTGAGATATGACCACTAATATAGAAATGAATGTTTTTGCTTTTAGATCTAAAATGAGAGTGTTTTTGATGGCAGATGTCTGAAAAGTTTAATCTTTTACTAAGTAAGTGAGACTCTCGTGTTCAGTGTGTTATGGAAGAAAGAAAAGTGAAGAGAAAATTGACATCACAAAAAAGAAGTGCAGATGTACCTGAGTGAGAAAGTGAAGCTCGGTGTTGCTCTCCACACTTTAATCCTGCAGCCGGCTCACATCTGCACGCTGTTAATCTGATTTATCAGAGGGAAGGTGAAGAAACAGCAGTGAAATCCATCATGTGCTACAATCTCAGCTTATTGATCCTGGCGAACTTGTGTGAAGTCATAACTAATCTGCTGTTTTATCCGTCTCTGTGCTGCTGCCGCTCTTCCTACCTGCTTAAATTCTCTCACATAAATACGGTGTCTGATTTCTCCACAGCTCAGCCCGAGAGCCTGAATAATCGAACGCGCTCTCATGGCTCTGTGCAGATCAGATGTTGCGTTGAATAAGGATTTGAATTCAGGACAAACTGCAGACGACTATGGACAGAAGTGGGAATTCTTTGAGGACAATTTTCGATACCAAAGCAGCCATTTAAAAAAAGTCTCGTGCTCCCTTTCAAAGAGACTTGAAACGCGCACTTTTCAGACCTGGAAGCTGTGTTTGTCTTTTTATATACAGATGAGACAGAGGCAGGAATGGAGAGCAAAAACACACAATAACGAGTTCTGTGAAGAACAAACGCTGCCTTCCCGCTGAACCCTTCTCCTGATGTGAAGAAGCAGTTTGTGTTCATCCGGCAGCGTTTTGTCAGCGTTGCCTCACTGTTTGTGTTGGAGCGTGAAAATCCACAACTTTTTAAATAAGAGCACAATGCACTTTGCTGTTCCTCATTCATATACACACACACCGATCAAACCGTGGATGTGTGAGATGACCTCGTCTTATAGGGGCAGCTCCTGCTTTTGTTCTTCGATGTCCAATGCCCTCATTGCTTTTCTGCTCCACGTGATCAATTATACAACAAAGGATGGTTGCTTTAGTGCTTTTAAACAGGTGGTGCACACAGCAGTGAAGTTATCAAGGCTTGGAAGATGTGATCTCCACACAGTTTCTTCAGTAGTTTTTTTTTTTTTTAAATCAGGAGGAGAATGATGGATGCTGCAGCACGGCACTCCCCCGTCTCTCAGTCAGTGTGCACACAAGTTATTGAGTTACAGGCTTTAACATATTAGCTCCACTCTTTGAAAAGTGTTTTCAACACTATGCTTTGATGATGATGTAGCTTATCGTGACTGACTGTGTTGGTCCTGCAATGGTTGATGTTCAGGCTGCTGCCGACTTGGATCCAGATCTCATTTGGGATATTCCGAATGATTCCCAACTGGAAGCTACATTAAAGGAAAAGTTAAACTACTGGATTTAAAAAAAATAACAGTATTTATTTGAATTAATAACAGACGTATTAGTGCTCATAAATATATCCGCGATAAAATCTTAAAAAGAAAAAAAAAATGGAAAATATGAATTGTAGTCCAAACAATTCACGTAGACTTCAAAGAACACTGGGAAAAAACCAAGAAGTTAAAATCCAGGTGGAGCAGAATGTAAGTGACCTGAATATCATTCTCTGCTTTGTGCTCCACTCAAGGTGTTCTTAGGAAAAAGGAAGTGAAGGCAAAGCATGACATGCTCAAACTAGAAGAACAAGCTGAGAATGCCGTGTTTCACAGTTTTAAAGAAAGGGATCCAAATATGAACCAAAATGTTATCAGTTCTTCCTTCGCCCACGCTCCACTTCTCCACCAAGTGCAGTTAATGAAATTCAGCTTAGCGAGGTTTGTGTAATCTCACTGAGAGACAAATGAGATGAGAACATTTCTCAGGCTCAGCTCTCACCTTGAAGGAGGAATAATCATGATGGCTGTGAGCATCTGATTCAATAAAAATCTTTTTGTATTTGTCTGTGAAACATTTGAAGAAAGTTCCTGTTTGTTCTCCCTCTTCCTTTGTTTTCCAGTCACAGATACTTCACTCCTCCAATCAGGAAGACCCGGAGCCACTGACAGACCGAATCCCGATGCCGCCGCCAACCCAAGCTCCGCCTCCAAGTAACCTCTGCCCCGCCCATCCTGAAACCCCTGCTGACAGACACCCTGATCCCAGTGCCACCCATCCAGTGGCCCATGTGGGAGAGGATGATGGGAAAAAGCAGAAGAAGGTGGAGGAGCAAAAGCCAGGTGAAAAGAGGAAAACCCACAGCAGATCCCTACAGCCCCCCCAGCCCTCCAAACTCCACCTGTTCCCGAAGATGAAGGCAGCCCGTGACCCCGACGCCAACCGCACCTCTGGGCTGAATTTCAGAATGCTGGCCTTCACCTCCACCTCCTCCCGCCTCCCCAAACCAAAGAGCCACTGAAGCCTGTGACTCCACCTTCCTAACGCGCAGCGACGCGAGCTCCAAACTTCCTATAAACAAAAACGAAATTGTCAGATTATCAAAGGTTTGAATGAAAGTTAACTTATTTAATGTTATTTTAAGAACTTTTTAATAATAAAGGTTTATAGTTTGCATAAATCCTTTATTTCACACAGGCTCCTGAAAGTTAAAGTAGTTGATGGGCGGCACAAAAAAACCTGCTGGAGGCGGTTTTTGCAGAGCCTAGGAGGTGCCATTTTTAAAACACAACATCGCTGGGAGTTGATTGAGGTTTAGCTGAATATGGAAGGGAGATATTTGAGGTTGTGGTTCTTAATCAGAACCGTTAAATATCCTGTAATTTAACACTTTAAAACAAATTAACCACACAGATCAGGTTTTTTTTGTACTCCTGGCATGTTGGCCCCGCCTCTTTCAGGAAGGGCTCTGCGAGTGACAATAGGGGCTGTGCACATTATCGCGATGACTTGAATGTGACTTGAACATGGCCACATTCTCATTTGTTGTTTTTAACAAATGCAGATGTAGATTTTACAAAATCTAGACACGGAACAAAACATGCATCGCATCGTTTCCTCATGCAGACCTGGGGCAGGTACACACAGTGTGTTAGTGGTTTCCCTGTAGTTTATGGGCCCCATAAAGGTCAAGTATTTACATGAAAACACATTTATTGAGAATTCGGCTGTATTTATTCCAGTAAATAAACAGAAGTTAACAGAGGGCCAGGGAAGCGCAGTAACCCACACCCACCTGGTCATAGAATCAGGCCATTTTGTGTCTTTGGCTTTTAAACTCTCTGTGCACCCTCTACAGGAAAGGAGGCGGTAAAAAAAAAAAAAAAAAAAAGAACAAAAAATAAACACCACACAACGC
>VUQJ01008524.1:19536-30217 GCA_015108635.1 Andinoacara biseriatus | reverse complement strand
TTTTGGAACTAAAAAATTAGGTTTGAAAAAGCCCAACTTATTTTTCCCATGGAAATTATACTTCCATCTTTGCTGTTGAGGAATGTAATGTCTCTGATTGTACTTGGAAATTAGTGAAGGTTCTGTATAACAAACAGTGAAAGGCAGTGCAGACAAGAGATGTTTTTTTTTTGTTGTTGTTGTCTCAGTGAATATTTCTTTAAGGTTAAAGTTTAACATTGTCAGTGAAGCAGCACAAACCACCGCAGTGCCATATAAAACTTGCAGTAGTTAGGAAGCTAACACACACAGGCTGATCAAATGAGTCATTGATTCATTTTTACATTCTGCACAGCATGTCTGAGACACACATGCAAGTGCATGCAGACACACATGGATCTGTAAAAGCTGATGGTGCTGGTATTGTGTGTGTGTGTGTGTCAAGAAAATGTGTGTAAGCTCTCATCAGACAGTGTAACACACTAAGTAATGAAAAGACAAATACACACAAACGCACACAGGCTGTGCTCTCGTCTCCATTCCAGCTGTGCCCCAGTGTGTCAGCATTCAACTAAGACAACAAGGCAAAACTAAAGACAACTAAAATGAAAACGGAGTGTATGAAAAGAAAAAGGGGGGAGAGTGTAAGTAAGATGGCGGGCAAGCAAGAGGGAAATAAATAGAGTTGGTGTCAGAAGGAGAGAGACAATGACAAATGGAGGAGGACAGTAAGTGAGAGGGAGCAGAAAGAAGGAGCATGAAAAAGATTGGGGTACAGATGAAGACGGGGAGCGGCAGACAGACACTGATAGAGATTAGGAGCCCCGTGCTGTAGTGTACTACTTCGCCTGGCGACAGGAGGACAGGCACATCTGATTGGTGTACAAAGACAATCTCTCAGCAAATGTGTCGGGGCGTCAAACTTAATCCCACCCTCAGCAAGGTAACAAAATACAATGATTGACAGCTCTGGGATTGCTCCTCAAGGCCGGCAGAGTATAACAGGGTGAGAAAGAGAGAGGAAAAGAGGAAGACGCGAAACTCAGGAAGACAGAGCTGGGGGCTAAAATTGAAATGTCAAACTATCAAATGACGCCTGTCAACTCTGGCATCTCAGTGGGAATTCTGGGTAAATTCTGTCTCCTGGCTCCCAAACTGTCCACAGCTGTATGTGAGTGTGTGTGCGTGCATAAATTAATGCAGGCGCACCCTGCTAACACACACTCAGTTGTTACCAAAAATCGCACCATTTCTGCACTGAACTCAGTCACTGAATGCAATCATAAAAATACACAGTTTATATACCCGGATCCATACAAGACAGACCAGAAAACAACAAAAGACAAATTTGATGACTGCAAAATATTTGGTGGTTTTGCTTTAGCTCTGCTAAATGTAAGAGAGTAAACCACAGAACTGTGCTCCACTGTCACACTCGGTTACAATAGCCAGGCTCATTGGAATTCAGAAAGTGCACAACTGTGCTCAGTGCGTATGTGTACAATTTGTGAACATCACACTGAGATGTCAGGGCCAAATTCAACAGTTAATTGTGGCTAATTGTATAACAAGCTACCAGGGGAGTCTTATAGATGAAGAACAGGGATGGTGTTTTCATCACTGGAGTACTTATGGCTGTAATGTGAAGTGCCAAATTATACTGCGGTTGACATAATGAGACATTTTCAGCTGTCTTTTTCTGGACTCTGTAAAAAGTGGTGAAAACATTGCTTGTGGATTTTTTTTGGATTTTTATGTTCAAATATTTTTATTATGAATGTAAAAATAAAAACAATACTTGGACAGCAGGCTGACCATAGACTCCATCCATCCATCCATCGTTTGGATTATAATATCAACGAATTTAGTTAAAATAAAAGAGGAAGAGATGGGTTGCATGTTTAGTAATGAAGCTAGTAAAGAATACCTGGATATTGGTGATCCCCAGGTCCCGCCCAATTAAGATTCGTCCATCTATTAGTCTGGCAATGCGAGGATCTTCTACCTGTAGAATGGAGAAACAGCAGGCAGTGAAATATTACACTGCAATATTACAAATTTTTGGGTACACTATGTGGACGAAAGTATTGGGCAACACGTCTTAATCTTTGAATTCAGGTGTTTTCAGTCCCATTGCCACAGGTGTATAAAATCAAGCACCTAGCCATGCAGTCTGCCTTTACAAACATTTGTGAAAGCTCTAAAGAGCTCACTGGATTAAAGCATGATACTGTAATTGGATGTAAACATAGCAATGAGTCAGTTTATCTTTCCTCCTAGACTGTCCATGATCAACTGTAAGAGTTGCTATTGCAAACTGGAAGCATTTAGGAACCACATCTAGTCAGCACTAAGTGACAGACTACGTAAAGTTACTGAGCCGCCAAGTCACCAAGTGCTAAAGTAAAATTCACAAGGCTTACATAAATGTTCCTGTGTAAGGATTATTAAGGGTTGCCTGCAGCCGCCTTTGTCTCTGGACTCCTTCGGGTCTCTCACACAGTCCACGTTCTACAGTTCCATTTTCTGTTGCTGGCGGCCCATAACCACTGTGCAGGTTTCTTGAGGCACGAGAAAAAGCGTGTGCCTGGGGCTCTGCTCGCCCCAGTCTTCACTCAGATACAGGCTGCCCTAGCAAGACTGGCTTTACAGTCAAAAACACCCCCTAGCCATGGACCTAACTCTCAACCAGATGACCATATTCAGTAAATGTACAATATTTGTTAAGTTTAGGAATAATTATGTTAAATAATCAAGATTACAATAACAACCAAAGTGATCGTGATTATGGGTTATGCCATAATCAAGCAGTCGGAAGGGCAATAAGGAGGGTGCATCATCCACTGAGGCTTATGCTGTATTTTGCCATTTAAAAATGACCAGGATTGCCACCAGAACTGACAGGCTCTTGTTCCACCTTTGGCCAAATTTCATGAAATTCTGCTCAGCAGTTTTTACATACTCTTGAAAACAGACACATAAATAAGTGGAAAACATACCTCTGCATTTGCTCTTGCTTTATTGGAGGAATGACACTGGTAGACTTATTGAAGTGCTACATCATGCCACAGGCTGGACAGGTTCTGGTCAGTGTAGAGGGGAAGATCAATGGCTCCAAACACTAAGTTGTTCGGGGTAAAAATCTGCTGCCCTCTGGAACAAAAAAAACAAAAAAAAACAAAAAAACATAAAAACACAATGCTAACGTCAAGGAGGAAATTCATCTTTTAACTTGACAACAAACCAGAGCACACAGACGAGTTAACCACCCAGCCAGCCTAAAGAACGTCTTTTCCCTGGATCCCTCCATTTTGTCCAAACTCTGTGGACTGATCCAAAAAGAAGCCTGCACACTGTATAGACAGAAATGTGGGGCAATTTCTAAATCAGATCACTCTGGTGGTAGAAAATTTTCCAAAAAAGTCATGCCTGCTATCAAAGCAAAAAGTACAGGATATTCAGCCTTATGCAGCCACTGAGTTTTTGTTTTCTCTTTTCAATATATTAACAGAAATTCATTGCTTCTCATTTCTACCTTTTGCTCTTTATTTCAGCATACTCAAACAAAAATGGAAAAATCTGCTTTGAATTAATAGGGTTTCTTTCCAGCCTACAAGGCAATAAATGCTAGAAAATTAGAAAGAGTCTGTACACTTCTGATATCCCTGGTATATCCACGCCAAAGCCAGCCAGATGTACTTCCAATACTGATTACAGAACTGAAGACAGTAATTATTCATAACCATTTCAGAAGCCAACTTGCACGTCTGTGTTGCTCTGATGAAGACTGGTGCCCATTCTCATTCATTTCAAGGACTCGTATTTGAAGGAAACTGTCATAACACACAGCGGTGTCATGACAGAAACATCAACAAGCTAGACTGCAACGACACCGTAAAGAAACAGTGTTCAGAAAATAAAAGTTATACAATTATAAGATAGTCATGAGAGGTTTGGATTAATTAGCTCTCTGTAAAATCAAAAGTGATGAAGTCACTCAAATTAGTTATGTACAATTTATATCCTATAAATGAAGGTGTTGCTTTTTGGTAGTTCACCATTTAGTGCAGTGCATATGCCTTGTTGAGAAATACTGGCTCAATACAACATAACAATGTCAGTCTTTAAGATAATAATTTTTAGCCACAGATATTGCATCTTATTAGAGCCAACCAAACGGCGACCTCTGGGACTAAAATTGAAACCATTGTGAAAGTGAAAATATGCCAATGTGGAGCTCCACTACTGGCCACTTGAGGCTGACCGCAAAATCAATGAATAGTTTCCCCTCATTATAACAAATATAAGGTGAGTGAATGGTTTTTTTAGAACTCAGCCATCCCTTCAAGCTTAATGCTAGAGGGGTAGCTGTTTGATTGACAATTGCACCAACACAGGCAGCTGTCACTGATAGCTGTCTTCTAGGCCTTATTTGCTCACTCATCTGGGTCACCGAACCGGACTTTTGTTTTAATGGAATTATCTGACAAATAATATAGTTCGTCACTTGGAGCAATTACCACAAATCTGTGTCTGTGTATTGCACTCCTGAATACAGTTTGCTAGGCTCAGATGACACATTAAGCTCCAGTCACACAGGCCTAGAGACCATTCAGTAACCCCCTGGTAACCACTAGTCACTAGTGAAAAAAGTGTATTCCCTGATCCGTTGGCAAGTGATTGCAGAAGGTGGCTTGCTGTGACTAGGTGAACTAATCGGTATATGGTGCTGCACTGATTGCCCATTGTTTGTATGAAAGGCTCTGACTTGTCTCCAAATACTTTCCAACTACTTGCTAAGTACTAGCGAAACGATCAACTATCTTGATGGTGAATGTTTGTTTCTGCTTTGTAGCACACTTTTTCAAGTTTCACTAGCACTCAGTGGTTAGTGTTTACAGACAAGTCAGAGTCTTCTATGTATGGAGGAGTTTTTTGCTGCAATAATGAGTGACTCGTTTCACTCAGCAACGGCAAGCAACCACTTGCCAAGTGGTCAGGGAATACACTTTTTCCCCTAGTGACCAGAGCCAGGGGGTCTCTTGGCCTACATGACTGACACCTTCCCAGACAACCTTCTCATTGGATCCACTGTTGTGGATCCAACAACTGAGGACTAATCCAATAGCTGAGGACCAAAAACTAATATTGAGGCTTTAAAATGCAGAATCCAAAATCAATGTGTAATGTCACAAAGGATATGTCCACTCTATTATATATATATACAGTATATGCAGTCAAAAAGGCACATGTATATAGTATATTGGTCCAACCCTGCCTATTCTCTATTCTTCTTGGTGTGAAATGAGAAAATCAATATAATGCCTGCACATAAAGGCAGATAGGATCAATATTTGTTACACTTTCAAATATCATATAAAATCAGTGCATATGAGTAGGAACTCAACACACACACACACACACACACACACACACACACACACAGTTAATTTATTATTCATATGGCATTTACACTATTCATTGGAGGATGTGTGCTCATTCCAATTTAATTGGCATCATTTCTGCCATATTTGTGTGGCCAAATGTTCATCCATCCTCCACAGGACACGATGATGGTTCTCACATGTGATAGCACAGGTTCGATTTATGATTAGGGGGATGAATATGTGTGAGGTAAGAGTGGCTCTGCAGAGAGAGAAGCAGGAGGTTTATTCATTTCATGATGAGAAGGTAATGAGCTGGAGATCACCAAAGGCTTTTTAACTAGTGGAAATAAGTGGGCACATATGAGCTGAGCATGTGCAACAGCATGAAGTCATAACATCTTCATAGTTTAGATGAGCAATTTTTAACAACCATAGAAGGTTCCTGTGCTTTCATTAACTTTACTGTAGCTGCTGCAGTCATATGATGATTCTCACGAACTGCTGAGGTGCCCTCAGCCCGCAATCTGTGTAATGACCAGCAGGGGGTTTGTTTGGAGAAATAGTGTGGGTTGTATTGAGGTTTGGCAGACTTGTGACCACTGACCCCGCCATGTTAACTTGTACGCCATTCTGGAAATATGAAAATCACAGTGACGATCAAGTGAATAAGGCCCGAGTCACACAGACCTGGAGACCAGTCTGCAACCATGTGGCAACCACAGGTCGTGGTTTGAATGTAAGTGATACAACTGTCTGCAAACGCCGTGCAGCTCGTCTCCACGCTGCAGAGAAACTGTGAAAGTGTGACGCATAATGGAGAAAATTCTTCAAAGTAAAAGCTGTGTCCTCAGTGCTGCAACCAACACGTTTCAAAAGGCCCGACTTTTACTTTGAAAGCGAACATTCTCCGTTTCCAGATTGCAATGTATTTTTTCAAGTTTTACTTCCACTGTTTGGCCAGTATTTGGAGACCAACATGAAAAATTACAGGCAACCAGAGAAATCACTGGGAGGTTTTTGCTGCAGCATTTACATCCGGTGGTGGTTAGAACCCTCCAGGAACCACTCGCCAACCAGTCCGGGAATCACGGCCAACGTGGCAGACGGCACTGGAGCAGTGCACGAAGTCACGTGAGAAGTCTGTGGAAGAAGGAGCTCATTTACTCTGTGACCTCTGTAAGCACTGTCCTGATGAGTTTATGGTCTCAGTCACTAGTTTCAGGTCACACTCAATAAAACACGATGTTTGTTTTGGAAATTATGGTCCCGTTAGAGTCAGAGAGAAAGCTTCCAACACCCGGTGGCAGTGGCCACCAAACGCTCGGATCAAGCCATCAAAAACGGGACTCCATTAACCGACGGGTGCCAGCACGGTGGCCGAGCTGACCTCTGGTAAGATATTCGTGCAAATCTGTCCAAAACCTTCTGATTAAACCAATCAGAAACCTCTAAAAGAACAGAAAAAAAGAAAGACACAAAAAACAGCCTGACAGCAGCAGCAGCTGCCGCTCGATGAAAGAAATCCATCCATGTTTCTCCTGTTTGTGTTCACAAATCTGCTTCTGAAACAATCATCTCCATCTTCTCCTCTCCTCCTGTATCCGATTCCTCTCTCCGTCCTCCATCATCGGAGGAGGAGCCGTCACCTCCGACCTCCGACCTCCTCGCCACTACAGCACATGCTGCTTTTAATTCTGGTAAACAGCCAGACACGCAGCTCAGAGTAAAATGAGTGTAGGTGAGTTTATTTATAGCAGGTGGTGAAATCAGGCCAGCTTCTATAAATAGCCCAGAGGAACTCCTCCTCCCCGAATGTGTGTGTGTGTTTGTGCATCGAGCAACAAAAGCTTGTTTTTCCCTCTCGACCTTGCATGGATGAGTCTGAGGAGTCTGCTATAATAATGTTTTCACCGCTCCTGCTTCTATCTTACATTCAGTTAACTGCATGTTTGTGGTTTTTGAGCCTCCAGACAAAATGGTTTCATTTTTCATGTTTTTTCGTCCAGATTTGAAACCATTCAAGACCAAATCCAGTGGTAATTAAAGTCCCTCCGAGAGCCCAGCTGAGTTTGCATGTTCTCACCGTGTCTGCGTGGGTTCTCCGGGTTCTCTGGGTTCCTCCCACAGTCCAAAGACATGCAGTTAGTGGGGTCAGGTTACCTGGTGAGTCTGAATTGGCCAAAGCTGTGAATGGTTGTCTGTCTCTGAGTTAGCACTGCGATAAGTTGGGGTCTTGTCCAGGTGAATCCTGCCTTTCGCCCGATGATAGCTGGGATAGCCCCCCCACCCCCACCCCCCGTGACCATGAAAGAGATAATCAGAAGAAAATGGGCGGAGCTGTATCTTCTTATTAATTAGGTGTTGTTTGCAGAGTGGTTATAGAAAAATGATGCCGGTCATATTCAGATTGGTTCTGTGGAAGTCTTGTGTTTGCTTTGTAATTCTTGGTCTTCGGCCAAGAAAATTAAGCCTCGATTGCACAACCAAAGCAGCGAGGGGACAAAGATTTCTGCTGTTCCTCCATGACTCAATAAACTGAGATACTCGAGTAACTCTGGGAACTCTACCTAATATCATCTACAGTGAAAAATCAAAGATTTTATGACTTCTGGGCCTGTCAGGAATAAACCACAGTTAAAAAAAGGACCCCATCTGCCATGAACTACGCTGTGGCCAGCAGGTGAGGACCCCAGCTCAGGAACTTATTAGCTTTATTTGCTGGAAACGCGGGACGGAGCTGGCGGAACAAATTACCAAACTCACTGGATCAGAAACAAACACAGATGGAGAACACACAGCGGGCGGGAAGCAGCGACAACAAGGATGCGACAAAGGACACGGGAAAACTGCAGACAATCAGAGAACATGGAAAACACCCGGGAAACACAGGTGAACCTAATCAGGAGTGTTACACTGGATCTGTTCAAGGCTTACTTTGAACTGTGAGTCATGCTAAGCTGCTTTAGGAGAGGCCAATAATCAAAACTTGGAGCTGGAAATGAGCAGAGCTGGTGAACTTTAACATATTTGAAGCACGAGTCGAGATACTTTTCTTTCAGACTGACCAAAGCAGCCAAGAACAGGTCTTCAAACCCGGGACACGCCGATGGAGCCTGATAAACACAAAGCGACCACCTAACAGCCCTCCGCCCTCCTCTCCTGTTTGCCAAGGAAAACAGACAAATTCGTCAGCTGGAAAAATCGGAAAGTTTCGGTTTGAGCAGCACAGCATCCGATTGGCGCTTTGGGGGAAATTTTTCAGCAAGCTGTTCGCTCGTGTAATCGAGAAGTGAAGTGCTGCTTGAAACAAATCTATTCAACAAGAAACGATGATGTGCTTTCTGGTGGAAAATCGTCAGCGGGCTCCCAGACTGGGGACGTCCCGCTGCCCAAAAAGCTGCTGCTGGGTTAAAACCAGGAGCCGAGGAAGGAAAGAAAACCTGCTGTCACGTAAGGAGCTCGGCTTCTCTGCCTCTCCTCACAATAAGTAGCTTAAATTCAGTTTCCAGACCTCTCAGTGCTGCACTGCAGAGTGACATAACACCCTGAGAGCTTTGAGTAAATCTGTGTGTGTTTCAGCGTGCGTGAGTGCCAACAGATCGTGGGAACATTGGCGGCTGCGGGGCAGATTGGCGGTGGGATGCTGGACAGATAATTTCTTAGTCATCATCTTAATGAAGACCAGTGAGCTGTGAATCCACAGAGCCACCAGGTCTGTGCTGCTGCTGCTGCTGCTGCCATTAACAGTCTGTCAAACGCACAAAAGCACGAAATAAAAGAGCCTTCAAGGAATTATTCCCTCTTCCTTTCATGAGTCATTGAGCAGCGATCTGGAGAGTAGAAGCAGCTGAGCTCAACCCAGTTTCTTCTTACTGGATCAGAAGGACAATGCCACCATTAATTTATCGAGAACTCAGAATTATCTTTAATTATCGGTGCTTGTGTCCCGATAGCGAATGGATTACTGAACGAGCCCGGGGGGGGGCTAATGTGCTGCAGTGTTTAATGTGTCAGCGGTCACCCCGCCTCTCTTCATCAGCCTAAATGTTCAGCTGCAGGTCGCCTGAGAGCACAAGTGTAACGAGCTGCAGTTCCGCTGCTGTCCAGCAGAGGCGCCACAGTGAGTGAGTCCCCACAGACTCCCATGTTAAAACTTTCCAGCAGAAAGCAACATCATGCACAGCTGTGGGATGTAGAGAGTGCAGGACGCAGAGGGGGAGACGGACTGAAGAACAGCTTTATTGGTGAGAACACACTAAAATTAAAGCTGTTACAGAAGGTCAAACCATAAATCCACATGAGGAGACATGGCCATGAGGGAGCACGCAAGGCAACGAGGAAACAAGCAAAAGGTGGAAAGGAAGCTCGGACTAATTACAGAAACTGAGACAAGAGGAAGCAGAACTGGACAAAACACACACAGAATGGAGACTGTCAAAATAAAACAGGAAGTGAATAGTTAGGGAAACAAATGGAAACCTGATGACACAGGCGGCTATAGCTGCTAGCTGCCTGCTAGGCTTCCTCTCAGAGTCCATGAACTGGACCTCGGCTCTGGGTTTGTGCTGTTGGAGCCCTTTGTAGCATTTTAATAACATTATCTGACCAATAATATGTGCGTGTTGTTGCTGCCCAGCATGCAAACAGATGTTCATGGATTGAGATTAATGTATGAGAACAGATGGTTCAGTTTAAGACTTCAAAAAAAAATAAGCTCACGAGTTTGGACTTGGTGTTGGACATGAAACATCAGACACTGGAGCCTGTCTGGGCTGTCACAGAGGAAGAGGCAGCCTGCACAGGTCACCGGTCTGACCCGACATGGATGTTTCTGGACTGATCGACACAGAGAGAAAACATCCACTAGCTCCTCTTTAGCTTGCAGAAGGTTAAGGACTTTAATCACTGAATTATTAACATTAACATTAGCAACCACAGATTTGTGTAATCATTACAGGGTTACATTAATCATGTATGTAAGGCTGTGATTGGCCGAAGTCTCTGAAGTCAAAGCAATAATTTAGGACTGTATAAGAACTTATTCTGATGCAGGTATCAAAACTGTGGAAATAAAAATTTGCTGATTAATGATGTTAATTTGAGGCTCGGTTTATTTTTCAGAGACTGGACTCCTGCTCTGCCTCCAGACGACCAGTTTGTTTTACTCAGTCAAGCAGAAATGCCATCAAAACTGCACAGCAAACATAATGATGTCCTTTGCTTTGGTCCTTCCTCTGTGTGTGTGTGTGTGTGTGTGTGTGTGTGTGTGTGTGTGTGTGTGTGTGTGTGTGTGTGTGTCAGTCTGTGTGTGCGTG
>VUQJ01008523.1:1538-12598 GCA_015108635.1 Andinoacara biseriatus | reverse complement strand
TATATATATATATATATATATATATATGATCTTTTTTCCATTTCTAAAAACCATATCTCCTCTTCTCCACATGCTCTTTTCCTCTCTTCACATCTGTCAGCACTTGATATCCTGATACATCTGAGTTTTTGAAGAGTGGCATGCTTTGATAGCTACAGTTGAGCTGTGATATTTCATCTTCAGAAGAGGGTCCAATGTCATAGCTCCATGATATCAACCTCTGTTATCCCTCTCACTTTTTAGGTCCTTCTTTCTGACACATGCACGCATACACACAGAACCCTGGTGTTGTGGCTAAATAAGTAGTACAGGAGACAGTTGATGGAACAGGTCATTGTACACTTGTGTGTGCATTTGGGTCAGAGTTAATCTCATTATTCTATCTAGATGGGTCTCTTAAATTCACCTCCAGACACACTGATGCCTTGTCTGAGGAGACTGTGTCATTTACGGGTGTCAACTGATTTTAGCAGTTTTATTATAATGAACACATGGCTACAGTTGGATCTTTAACAAGGTGAAACAACTTATGTTGGGCCTACACATAAATAATAATGACTCAGCTCCTGTCCCGTGGGGGCTGCTTTATTTTAGATGGTGGTGCATCTGCTTCTGACAGCACCAAGCCAGAAATGGCACCCAGCTACGCATTGCTCTCACTTCATTTAACGTCTACAGATAGAAATAAAAACCAGTTATTGCTCATCGTTTACAAAAATCTTGAGAAATTAGTCACTGCTTGCAAAATCTTTCATGCATTATTGTTTGCTTCCTTTGTTTCCTATTTAACCATATGCTCTTCTGTGGCCCCGAGTTAAAAGGAGAATGACTATTATGTGAGCTGTACAAATATACATCACGAAAACTACGATGTGTCAAAAACCAAAATTCTTCTCCATTTTACATATATGTGGTTCGTTTGTTGTCAGTGTGTAAATTGTATCTATTCCGCAGCACTCATGCTATTTGTTCTGTTGCACTTAAAACACTGTATGTGACTGCACATCACTGTGTTGCATTATGTTTGATCCGCAGGCATATTCATCTCCCTTAAATCCTTTCCCATCCTGAAGAGGATGTGATAGTATGATAAAACTCATGGCTTCGAATGCCATTCCTGCTGAAATTGACTGAAATGTATAAACAAAAATTTTAACCAATCATTTAGATTGCTATGATATGTATGCATGTATGCTTTGGAATCCTTGATCAGGTTAAACACAGTGTTTAATGTTGAATGCCCCTGTGAATGTTTCTGTTAGCTCAGCACAAGCATTCTAGACATCTTTTCTGCCACTTTGCTAAGATACAGTTTATTAACCTTTATACTGTAAATATTTTTTCACTTCATATCTTATCATATCTCTGTTGAGACACTGGTTTGACTTTGAGTTCTGTGCAAAGATTTTTCCAGTCATGCACAGATTATGTTTAACCCCAAATTGTGATGTGTAAGCATTTTGAAAATGGTTGTAGGTCAACATGTTAGAGGCCTTAAGGTTCTATACTTTTGCTGAACTTCTTGTCCACAGTCCTACTGTACTGTGCAGCATTTACATCAGTGCAGAGCTACGCTCAAGCAATTAAAGAGCCGCTTTTGTTGCCTTTAACGAGTTTGACCCATTTTGCTGATAATACTCACAAATTTCCATTCTTTCTCCTCTTTTTTTTTTTTTTTTTTTTTTTTCCCTTTTTTTTTTTTTTTTTTTTTTTAAGAAGAGAAGGGATTTCATCGTGGATGTCAGATTTAAATGTGTATGGAATGTCAACACTGCTGTTCCGTAGCGCCGACGCAAACATCTTAAAGGAACCTTAAGCTCATCACAAAGGCAGCTGGATTTCTCAAGTGTTTACTCACTTTCTTCACACAGCTTTAACACGCGTGGATTCAGGACTTCAGAGTCGGATGTTTCTTCAGAGAAATCCTGCTGCTGCTGTCTGTGGCGACAAATAGGATGGTCGCGCGTACATTCAGTAGGTGTGATTTAAACCAATCAAAAGAAGGCCATCATCACCCAATTAAAGGCCAAACTCTGTCAAAGACCCTTCAACAAGACACCAAACCTTCATCTGCTGCCGGATGCTGATGCTGCCTTGAGAATAATGTAATAATCATATTACAAAATTGCATCATCTGCTGTTTTTCTGATTTTTTTATTTTTTTTTGCGCTACTCAAATCAGCTGTAGCGTTGAAGGACTTCCACATCTGTGATACAGCAGCCGTGAAACCAATCGGAATCCATCAGCCTGTGATCAGCAGGCCACGTGGATTCGTTTAAACCAGTTTACAGGTCTCATCTGTGAGCGATGAAACCGTTTGCTTTAAAGTGAAATTCGGAGGATTTTCTCACTAATGATCTCAATGACTTGCAGAACATGCACACATAGATACTCATAAACACCGTTGGCGTTTTCCAAAGATGATGGTGGCTGAGCCTTTTCTGTTGTAGGTCTCTGTATAAATGATTTCCGTGGACTTGTGATTGCCAATCAAAAGCCAATAACTCACAGATTGTATAAACTGGTAAATGAAGTTTGATTATAAAGATATCTGTCCCATCCAAATATATTTTTGCACAGTGGGCTTCTACCACTCAGCCCCCCATAAGCTGTTCTATTGTTTGAGGAACGGTTTGTATTCAGACAGAAATGGTTTAAATTGAACTGGTTTATAGGACGGTTTCTTCCATTCTGGAGTCTCTGGCTCCTCTTCTTCAGCTGTGGCTTAAAGTGGCTCATCACAGTTCTTCAAAGCTGAGCTCAGTGTGTAAAATTTGGGTGGATTTTCTTTGCCTCTGAGAGTCGACTGGTTTCACCGCATGTTTGAAATGTGGCTGTACGAACACTGATTCGACTTGCCCTTCAAATTAGATATTCCCCTGATGAATCCATTAATCTGCTTTTGTTTGTTTGTTTACAGTCTGCAGCATTTTCATTTCAGATTTAGCCACATTCATGCTCCTGTAATTTTCTTGAATTTGTATTTTTTGACAGAATATCTTAGATTTTCTAGCTGTTATTTACTGATCTCTACATGTTTTTGCTTTGTTTTTTTTGTCTGATTCTTTGTCTTGATCCTATCACGCCACATTCGATGGATCCTATCCATCGAATTCTATGGATCCTATCCATCAAATGTGGATGGATGTGGATGGATAGGATCCATCGAATGTGGGTGCGGCTCAGTGAAGCATAATGATCTGCTACATATTTAGAGAAAACTTCAGTTTCTCAATTAACTGTTGAAATAAAAAACAATCTTATGCGTCTACAGCGATTTGTTCTTTGCAACACTGTACAGTGTGACAGCCTCACACTGAGCGTGCTCAGTAGCTCGTCCCAGTTTATATTTCATTCATGTCACTTTCAGACTGCTGAATAAAAACTAATTTTGTGAAGCGTTGGATTTTTGGAGAGTTCACATGAGCAGAGACAAGAATCCATCTGTTGCTTTTATAAAATAAATAAAAGCCAGTTGTCATGCATCTTTATGCTTTTGCTTATTTTCTGCCATAAATACAGTGGTAGGACTGCCTGTAATAAACATGGTAAACAAGTTTTTAAAAACAGGTCATTGTGTCAGTAAACCATGTGAGCCAAAAGCTCTGGCATGCAGTTTTACATACTCTGCTTAGTAGTAAGTGAGAAGGGTTTTCCACAATATGGCCATGTCATGCACAGAAGCCCCACCCACCTACTGTTCAAACCTTCTGTTTGTTGGAGGCAGCCAATCGGTGGAGTCTTAGCTTAAATTCAGGAGCTGTACCAAGGCTGAGTATGAGATAATGGATTATGCAGAACTACTGTTGTAGCATCAAATATGGAGCTGGAAACGAGTAGAAAAGGTCCACCTTTAACATAATCTTAGAATGGTACCTGGGCCTATTGCCTTATCCCAGGTACAAATCTCAGAACCTCTCAAAACTGCAGGATCATTTACACAACCTTTTTAGAAAGAGCAGCATTGTCATTATTACTCATTCAAACATTACCTCCCAGTAAAGTAGACAAGTTTAAATTGTAGGAAGCATGTCGACCTGCTATACTGTAACCACACAGTAAAAAGAAAATCTGTAGAAAAAAAACAAAACATGGATGATTTATCAGGACATTTTCTCCAGTTTTTCACAGTTTTTTTAAAGTGCAGTTCTCCTGTGAACTGCCTTCTTGTGTAGCTTCCCTGGGTTTTTCCCATATGTGTGTCTCATTCATACTGTGCCAATAAAGCTGCAATTGTAACACACCCACAGCAGCTGTGGCAGGAGGGATTTTTCAGATGAATGAACGAGTGTAAAGAGTGTGTTTAAATAAATCTCTCCGGGGAAGGAGAGAAACCCGAGAGCTGCTGTTAAACTGCATACTTGGGGCATACTACTGCTACCACTGTGGGTAAGTATAGTTGCTTGTGGGGGGAGGTATTCAAAACCGTTATGTTCTGAAAGAGAGGACGGGCGCCGGGAGGCTAAATGACACAAGGACGAGTGAGCTGTAAAAGCTGATGAAGTGCAGCCACGTACACAGATTCCACAGGGTTGGTAAAATCTCAAGGAGTTCAACACTCATGTAAAGCACAAATACGGGAAATGCTGTAAAACAGGAAAACTGATAATTGATGGGGAAAGCTGAATGGTTAATTTTTCTTAGGAGGGTTTCTAACCGAGTGAAGTGACCCTGAAGTATCTGCAGCCATAATAAGAGCTGGCTGAATTCTCTGAATACTAAGGACAGCTGCTTCAGTGCTTCCTTTATAAACTCCTTTAACATAAGCACTGGACCATCCTTTATTTAAAAGAAAAAATAAATGCATGTTAGCGAAGCACCATGACTGACAGGTGACAGAACCTGCTAATCTGAATCATTATTGTGTTTTTCATTTCATCCCATGCTCTGATGATATGTTTTGAATCTGAACTTTTGACCCTTCTCCTTCTTCTTCTCCTTACAGCCACTCCTTTTAGGTGTCACAACAGCTGACCATCTGCCTCCATCTTCCTTTGTCTCCAGCATCCTTCTCTGTCACACCAAACCTCTGCATGTCCTCCTTCACTACACTCATAAGTCTTCACTGGATATTCCTATTTTCCTTCTGTCTGGCAGCTCTGTCTTTATCATCCTTTGTCAAATAAATGCACTCTCCCTCCTTCTAATCTTGTCCATCCTGGTCACTCTTGCTGCTCTCCTTCTGTCACAAATCACCCCTGTTACTCATCTCCATCCACTCCACCCTGCCTACACTCTCTTCTTCACCTCTCTAATGCACTGTCCGTTGCTATGGATGGTTGATCCCAGGTATTTAAAGTCATCTACCTTCACTACCTCTTTTCCATGCAGCTTCACCTTTCCACCTGTCTCCCTCTCATTCATACACGTATTCTGTCTTGCTTCCACTGATTTTCATTCCTCTTTTCTCTCTTTTGGGTGTCACAATTTCTGTTTTTCATACAAGTCATTAAAAACTTATCTGTATCAGACATGGTGGCCTGGCAAAAGGAGAAGACTGTTGAGGAAATACGATTTGAGCAAAAGAAAAAAAGAAAAAAGAAGTACTAAAAGTTCAAAGAATAGCAAGACAGACACAAACTGGTAAAATGCTGCCCCCTGGTGGTAGAGACTCTGAATACGGTAATTACAAAAGGTACATTTTTCTTCCAACCATGCATCCATTTTCTTCCCCTTACCCAGTTTAAAGTTGTAGGGTAGGGTGGAGCCTAAAAGTACTTGAAAATCTTTTGCATACAGTCATGACATGACATCATTACATACTGCTACTGTCCATGGATTTTAAAATACTAAAAAATATTTGTCTTTATGGATTTTTCCTCTGAAAAGAAAAAAAAAATGTTAAAATCTCAAATAGAAGGAAAATAAATAAATGAAAACCGATATGCTTAAATGGGTTTAGATTTTAATGTTTGAATAATCCATTTTTAGAGGTCACAGTATTTAAAATGTATAAATTGAGACCTGTTAGTAGCAGTCTGAGCGTTGCCTGTTGGTGAGACAACAATTTTAATGTTGTACGATACACACTTATTTTAAGGTTAAATAATTAACGCAATAATTTCTAACGCGTGGAATACAAATGCTCTGATACACGGAAGAAAATGTAACGTAATGATTTTAATTTTAGACAGGCATAATTTGTTGTTCCCACATGAGAGGGTCCTGATGTCAGTCACCCGGAAACGACCGCTGATCACCCGATGTTTGTTTTGCTACAGTTAGCAGGTAAACCCGCTCACCTTTATACATTACTTAGAGGAAAATTGACCTCTCTGAGCAGGGGTTTTTGGTGCATGTTATTGTAAATATGACCTGTATTTACTACCAGTTAGTTTTGCGCTATTAAAACGTTTATTTGCGGCTGTTTTCGCAACATCCATTCGAGCTAAAATCGCTAGCCATGACATCGCTAGCGCTGTTTTTGTTGTTTATTTGCGCGTTTAAAAGCGTCGCAGTGGCTTGTCGGCGCTAAAGTGCACACAGTTTGCTCCTGGGTCGCGTTGAAGTGAATTTCACTGGGGTGTTAGCAGGGAGCAGAGCTGACGGTGCAGCGGGGCTCAGCGGCTAACAGGCGGTGTCTGCGTGGGCGGTGTCACGCTGATTTTGACGTTATTCTTTCTCTCGCTGTCTTTTTAATACGTGCACGTGAACAAACAGCGTTTACACGCGGGGACAGGTGTCTGCTTTAACGAGCTTTTCGCCTGATTTACCTGCTCATCAGTGCAACCTGCAGGGCCCCGTTCAGCCGTGTTTATCTGCAGTTTCTCTCTGAATATTTGATTAAACTGATATTTTATTTTTACTTTAGGCTCCTGAAACGCAGCTTTAACTATGACTTTTCCTCCATATTGTGTCCGCAGACTTAAAATGTGATTTAGTAGGTCTGCAGGGAGTAAAAAAGTATGTGAGGGTGGTGCAGGACATGTATGAGAAAGAAAGACAGTGGTAGGGTAGGAGTGACAGATGCGTTCGAGGTGGAGGTGGGGTTCCATTAGGGTTCCCCTTCTTGTTTGCGATGGTGAGGAGCAGGTTGACAGGTGAGGTCAGACAGGAGTCTCGGTGAGCTATGATGTTTGCAGTGAGAGTAGGGAGCAGGTGGAGTACGTTCTGGAGAGAAAATCAATGAAAAACTGTAGAAGCAAGACAGAACACGTGTGTGAATGAGAGGGAGACAGGTTGAAAGGTGAAGCTGCAAGAAGCAGAGGTAGTGAAGGTGGATAATTTTAAATATCTGGGGTCAACCATCCAAAGCAACAGACACAGTGCACGAGTGAGGTATAGAAGAGAGTGCAGGGTGGAGTGGATGGAGAAGAGTGTCAGGGTTCATTTGTGACAGAAGGAGAGCAGCAAGAGTGAAAGGGAGGATTTACAACATGGCAGTGAGACCTATTAAGAAGGGTGGTTTGGAGACTGTGGCACTGACAAAAAGACAGGAGGAGCTGAAGATGCTGAGATCTTCAATGGGAGTGACCAGGATGGAAAAGATTAGAAATGAGTCACTCAGAGGGACAGTTCAAAGTTAGAGAGGTAAGGCTGAGATGGTATGGACCTGTGCAGAGTAGGAATAGTGGATATAATGGACAAAGGATGATGAAGATGGAGCTTCCAAGCAGGAGGAAAAGAGGAAGATCTCAGAAGATTCATGGATGTAGTGAAGGAGGACGTACAGAGGAGGATGCTGGGATAGGATGAGATGGAGGCAGATGATTTTCTGTGGCGAACCTTAAAGGGAGCTGTTGAAAGAAGATCATATGAGATAATGGCTGTTTCACACTGGTTATGTTCCAAGCTTTGGTTTAAATTTAGCTGGAAGTGCGACATTTTCACTGATTTTTTTATTTACAGCATGTTTTAAGTGCAAAAAAGATTCTCTACAAATACATTTTATATGTGTAACTTGTTAAGCCGGGCTACATTGTGAGTGAAGCCCAACTTGTAAAAGGTACAGCAGCAGAATGTGTATGTATTCATTTGGTGATACAAAAAACATAAATGTTCTAGTTGATTCTAACCTGCTGTTGAGTCTCTGACATTACTGGAACACAGAACACAGAGCAAGAAACCGTGTTTACCCTGTTCAACCATTCACGTTAATTTCACTTTGATCTGCCAACAAACGGATGCCATTTCCATGTCCCCTTTTTCAGCCTGTGGGACAGTACACATTGATCTTTAAATCTAATGTGCAGCCATCACTTTGTAGTGAGCATGCTCAGTGATAAAATCACAAGCATAAATTCGGGCAGCAATGTCGGCCGCTTGTGCAGGCTACGTAAATTAAACTTGGGCCTATAGAAGTTGAGCTTGTTTGATCGGGAATAGTTGTTTAGTTAATTTGAGGATTTTTAGGTGGTCTGCATGGTTTTCAACAGTGTGTGGTAAGTGGATAGCAGATGTCAGGACCAAGGTTTCACAGGAGAACATCAAATTTATTTGACTCTCAGTGGGTTAAATTGTTTGAATATTGTTAATAGTGGTCCAGCAACAAAGTATGTGTCGTCCTCCTCCTGGGGCTTTTGGAAGATTTTTCTTATAATGGATGGCACAGTGGGATCATGGGAAATCAGAATATTTGATAATATAGCTGATAATGAATATTTTAGTTTAGATTATAAAGCTTCCCCAAAGCGACTGATAGACATTTTTCAGAAAGCACATATAGTTGGATGAGTGTTTACCTCTGCACCAGCATTTATTATCATTAAACCTTTCTTGTGTCCTTCCTCAGTATGCCTGCTGAACGCAAGCGCTCAGTAAACATGGATGAGAAAGACGTTTGCACCTTCAGCAACAAGGAAAAGGAGAAGGACAGGGAGGCAGAGAGAAGGCCGGGATCCGCTCGGGACAAAGCTAAAGACGAGGCAAAAATGAGCGGCAAAAAAGACGGTGGCAAGGAGGAGAAGAGGAAGCGCCTGGAGGAGGAAAAGAAGAAGAAGGAGGAGAAGGAGCGTAGGAAGAAGGAGGAGGAAAAACAGAAGGCAGAAGAGGAGCAGAAGAAGAAAGAAGAGGAGGAAAAGAGGCTGCAGGAGGAGCAGGAGAGGAAGCTTCAGGAGGAGGAGGCAAAAAGACAACGTGAGGAGGAGGCCGCTCTCCTCAAGTAAGTGAACTTTGCTGTACTTGACTGTTTTTGTGGGTTCATTTTGATGTCTCTTAGTTGCTTACATTGCTGCACGCTGTTAAATTGTCTTTTTTTGTCAGTTTGCTAAGTTAACAGGGCAAGTGTTGAGTAAAACTTGAATGTCTCCATGGGGTGCTTTGGTTTGAAGACTATAGCTGAACACAGTACATAAATAAATTCATACAGTATAGTGTATGAAACACAAGATACAAGTGTTCCCATCACGTAGAATGTTCAAATTTAGTTTAACATAGAATTAACAATTAACAATATTAGATTGAACAAATGACCCTGATGGAAGCTCAACATGTAAAGGATCTTAATTTATTCAGCAGGATTTATATCTCAAGATAAACTTCCATAAAAATACTTTGAAATCAAAGATCATCCTAAATAAACTTCTAACTTTTCCTCTCCAGTGATAAATGTCTGTTTCAGTGGTCAGTGTGCAAATCGAAACTAACATTAATTACAGGGCCGGTGCCATCAACTCATGCACAGTTTTATCTCTTGGGTTTAAAGCCTTTAAGTTTACATGCAAAATAAATTAATTGCACAAACATTCTAGGTTCAGTTTATATGGAAACTGGTGAACAGCTGAGTTTATTTTGAAAATAACCATGCTCGGGCATCTGATTAGGATGCCTCCTGGCCGCCTCTTGGGTGAGGTGTTCCGGGCATGTCCCACTGGGAGGAGGCCCCGGGGTAGACCCAGGACACGCTGGAGAGATTATATCTCTCGGCTGGCCTGGGAATGCCTTGGGGTCACTCCTGATGAGCTGGTGGAGGTGGCTGGGGAGAGGGAGGTCTGGGCTTCTCTGCTTAGGCTCCTGCCCCCGCGACCCGGCCCCGGATAAGCGGAAGAAAATGGATGGATGGATAACCATGTGGCCTTTTTGTCAAATACGTGTAACATGTAAACAAATATAGTATTAAAGCTCAGCTATTTGAACCTAGGGTCAAAGTTCAAAGTTAGTTACACTATGTCCAAATGAAAGTCTTTTGTATCTCCAACTTTAAAAAATCTGATCCAGTGTCATTTTCCAGGCTTTCAGTCTAAGTTTTAAATTCTCAGCGTGGCCTCTGGGCTGCAGTAACAGCCAGAGCAAGTGTGCCTGATTTATTGTCTCACTTTAATCATGACTCTTTCTCTGTTTTACCTCATCTCTGCAGGGAAAAGGAGGAGGGACATCAGCTGTACCAGGAGGCATGGGAGCGCCATCAGTGCAGGAAGGAACTCCGCAGTAAGAACCAGAATGCCCATGAGGGTCGTCCGGAAGAGGCCTTCTTCAGCCGCCTGGACTCGAGCCTTAAAAAGAACACCGCCTTTGTGAAGAAGCTGCGCACGCTCACTGAGCAGCAGCGAGACTCGCTCTCCAACGACTTTGCCTCACTCAACCTCAGCAAGTACATCGGCGAGGCCGTGAGCTCTGTCGTGGAGGCCAAGCTGAAGATCTCCGATGTCGGCTGTGCGGTCCACCTCTGCTCCCTCTTTCACCAGCGGTACTCTGAATTTGCTCAGTTACTCTTACAGGCCTGGAAGAAGCACTTTGAAGCCAGGAAGGAGGACAAGGCTCCAAATGTGAGCAAGCTGCGCACAGACCTGCGCTTCATCGCTGAGCTCACCATCGTCGGCCTCTTCACGGACAAAGAGGGCCTTTCGCTCATTTACGAGCAGCTGAAGAACATTATTGGGGCCGACCGCGAGACTCACACCCATGTTTCGGTGGTGATCAGCTTCTGTAAGCACTGTGGGGACGACATCGCCGGCCTGGTGCCCCGCAAGGTGAAACTTGCGGCGGAGAAGTTTGGTTTGGCCTTCCCTCCAAGCGAGATAATCAGCAGCGAGAAGCAACAGCCGTTCCAGAACCTTCTGCGGGAGTACTTCACATCCCTTACCAAACACCTGAAGAAGGACCACCGGGAGCTGCAGAACAT
>VUQJ01008519.1:2622-16440 GCA_015108635.1 Andinoacara biseriatus | reverse complement strand
TAGGCTCCAGCTTCCTCAGGCAGCTCCTCACCTGTGTGATCAGGCACCGAATCTGCTGCTGGTTTCAAGCTTTGCCTCTGATAACGTTCTCTGTGTGTTACGGTGTTTATGGCGCGTTCTGCCTTCAGGACTTTGCTGCAGCGTTTCCTGCTGTGACGCAGTGATGCTCTGTCAGCTCACCTGTGCAGGTCTCCCTCTGCATCTTCTCCACATCCGTCCCACCAATCTGCTCTTTCCCCGCACATCACAGACGAGGAAAAGAGACACACGGTTTACCTCTGATGTCAGCGATCAGGTCCTCCGCCTCCTCCTGTTTGGAAAATCTCTGTTTTCCACTTTTCATTTGGCCATTTTTGGGGTTCAGGCAGCTTAAATGTTGCTGTAAAAAGTGCTGACTGCTGTTTTTATCTGCTGATCACTGATCAATGTGTCATTGGGGGAAAACTGCGCACAGGTCTTGGCCTGCACAGCAGATGTTGCAGTGCATTGTGGGATTTGTAGTATTAGTGGTGGGGGCGCTATTTACCCACAGTCCATTAATTATAGCTATATAAAATCATCCTTCACATGTGGCCCGCGGGCCCTGTGTAAATATCACATAAACAGATGTTTACAAAAGTGTTTTTATTTATTTTATTCTATTTCTATTTACTGTCATACTTCACAATGGGAGAAGCACCTGTAATTTCATTATATGTGACGTATAATGACAATAAAAGTATTCTGTTGTATTCATGGTGGAGATGGGTGCATTTTAATGCTGCAGTCACTAATGTTGTGGAGCTGTGTATGTGCAGGTCTGCAGACACACGGAGACACATGAAGAGAAGCTAACGTGTGATATTTGATTTAGTTTATTTACAGCGATGAAGTGGCTAGAAACTTTTGCAGCGCGGTGGCACAGTGGTTAGCACTGCTGCCTCACAGTCAGAATAACATCCGGAAGGCCTGGGTTCGATTCCACCTCGGCCGGCCTCTCTGTGGGAAGTTTGCATGTTCTCCCTGTGTCTGCGTGGGTTTCCTCCCACTGGACAAAGACATGCACTTAATTGGCCGATCTAAATTCCCCGCAGTGTAAACAGTTGTCTGTCTCTGTGTTGGCCCTGCGACAGGCTGGCGACCTGTCCAGGTGTACCCTGGGATACGTGGAAGTGAATGATGAACTTGTAAGACCCAGAATGCCGCTGGGTCTGGAAAACACCTGCTGGGAGCCCGGATAGTACTGCAGAGACTGTAAATAAAAAATGGCGGTGACTGCTGCTGCTGCTGCCAATCCGGTGATTTGGAGCCACAAGTGACCATTTACAAGGCGGGCTACGTTACCAGTTAACAGTGTGACAGTGAAGAGTAGGCAGGAAAGAAGAGAGAGTGGGGAAAGACAACCAGCAAGGGGCTGCAGGTCGGACCCAGGCCACTGACTCTGAGCCCATATGATCACCTGCACATGCTGTGAGCTAATCCTGCGCCCATGACGCTGTATTTACTAACCGTACAGGTGCATCTCACAGATGATTAGTGCTGACACACGAATAAAAACTAGAATTCACCAAAACTGGATCCCAAACTGCACCTGGCAGCAGGTCTTATTATCAGTCAGTTAGAAGGAACCACCGGGTCAGAGGTCATTGAGAGGTGGAGTTCTCCTCATGGAGGCTGGCAGAGACTGATCAGCTGCTTCTGGCAGGGCAGCCACACCTACACAGTGTCCAGGTGGATAGAATATAGATGCATTTAAGAAAGCAAAATATCATCAGCTGTACGCTTGGTAAGAACCGATCCACAGAGATGATGATCCACATGATTATTTTTGCAGCAGGCAGTTTATGTCTGCTGTAATGTTGGACATTATGAATCTGTGGGGATTGGCTCAGCTTTGGAGCCGGCCTCCAGTGGCCACTAAAAGATCGGTTTCTCTTCTTTTTTTTTAATAAAGAAGGTTTACAGAGTGACTCGGCTTCACACCACGGCTCAGCTGTGCTGCATGCAGAGCTCATCTTCCACTGCTTCTATCTTCTGTTACTTATTAATGCTAAAAGCTTATGAATATATATGTGGCGCAGGCCAGTGTCAGGTTGACTCGTGGACTCTTTGTTTCATCATTTGTGTGAACGTTCTCCCACTTTAGCCGTTTATTTTTGATGCTTCCTGCTGCAGTGGTTTCATCAGACTCCGGCCCCTTTGGATGTTAAATAAACGCTGTCATTACCACAACAGGAGGTACAATACTCATGGTACTTATAATGAACAGAGTGAATACAGCTGTTAGTAAAGCAGTGCTTTGCCCAGAGCACACAGCAGCACACAGGCCCACAGTGAACATCAGCTCTGCTAATAAAGAGGCACAAAGTGCTTCAGTTAACAAACATCCCAGTTGCCCTTTTTTCCTTCATTACATCCACTTTTTATTGTCTGTTGGCAGTCGCTGCGTTTGCTTTGACTGTGCAGAAGCTTTTTTTTGCTGCATAAACGCTGATTTTTGCTTGAACGACCTTTGTTAGTTTATGTCTTATTTTAAAACCCATTTAGTTCTTAGAGTTATGCTGTTTTTGCTGTTATTAGCTCTAAATGTCATTCTTCTGCTCACATGCTTCATTTACAGGCTGTTAATGTTCCCAGCAGACTGCGTTCTGAATGATTTTAGCACGTTACATTTTGTATCTCTCTTCTTAAGGTTTGTCCCTTCTTCTTCTTCTCTGCAGCTTCACAATGCAGCCAACACCAACCAGAAGGAGAAATATGAAGCAGACCTCAAGAAAGAGATTAAAAAGCTACAGGTGAGAGAAAAGAACCCAGAAAATTCAGGTTTTATTTAAAGTGTTCATGTACCCTGAGAGCTCAGCTCTGAGGAATGCTGTACCTGTGACTTACCCGTACCTGTGACCTACCCGTACCTGTGACCTACCTGTACCTGTGACCTACCTGTACCTGTGACCCACCTGTACCTGTGACCCACCTGTACCCGTGACCTACCCGTACCTGTGACCCACCTGTACCTGTGACCCACCTGTACCCCTGACCTACCTGTACCCGTGTCTTCAGGGTAAATTTTAAATGATTCCAAAATTAAACAGCATGCCACGGTCATGTTGACCTAAAAATCCCTCCAAGCTTTCATCCAGGAGGTAAACAGATCTCCTGGAAAGAGCAGCCCTTCTTTTCTCCTTCAGTGTTAGCCAGAAGTTTCAGAAGTTAGAAGATCTGTGGAGTCTGAAATGTTAGTTTGATGATCTCGGAGCCAGTTAGTTTTGACTTTGGCGTTGTGATGTGGCGCTCCATCGTGCTCCTGGATTGTTGGAAGATGTTTTTAGTCCTTTGGACCACCTGGAAATGGTGGTTAAGAGAACATGTTGCTCAGTATTCCTCGCTCTCAGGGAGCCCTCCTCCAGGTTCTGTTATTTCTTTAATCTTCTCTGCAGTGCTTATTGTGACACAAATGAATGTCTTTTGTTGGTTTGGGAGTGTTTGCGCTCAGTTTGGAGTTTGAAGTTCAGAAAAGAAGCGACGGTGTTTCTAAAAGTGCCGATTTAAAGCAGGAAAACATGCGCGCTGCTATAAAGACAAAGGCTGGCTCGTCTCTCAGGTCAAAGGTGAAAAGAGTGACAAGTTTGCCTTCCTGAGTCAGCAAACCTTCAACTTCAGTTTAATTCACTGGTTCAGTGACGTGACCAGGAAGACATCCGAATCTGTAACAACATCAAACACATCAGGGAAAAGCTTCTTTTTATTTTTCATGGCGTTTCTGATCATGCAGCCTGCATCATGTTTGCATGAGCCGGAGAAACTCCTCTGCAGCTCACTCTGCTCTCTGAACCTCACACGTTTTCACATCACGAAACCAAAATGGTGCAAACGAGCCCCGATGAGGGTGCAGACCCACCTTTCACTGATAACTGATCAACGAGGCACATTTTAAAGAGACCCGAGTCATTTTGAAAGTAGTCAAGCTGATGCAGTGCTGCTCAAATGTGCACCAAAAAATGCGAATCACAAAAACTTGTAGAGGCGTGAAGAAAGCTGTGCAAACATTTACACACACTGTGACAAATGTGAAAATAACAGCTGTGGTGGGTTCAGACCCTCAGTGCACACTCACAAACACCACAGGCGCATTTATTGTGATGCTATTTATCACGGCCCTTAATACCCCCAAAAAGACGAAGCACTGAATGATCCAGTGTGTTTTTTCCTGCAGGGGAAGCACAAAATGTTTCCAGCATGAAGAGGAAGAACAGGAGGCTTCACTCACACACAGCCATGAATGATCAGGCCACAGTAATAATTAATGACCATAAACCGATAGCAGATAAATATATTAGTGTTCTTTAGGCCGTCACACCTACTAAGTCTGGTTTTGTGTTGACACTGAAGTCTTTTACAAACACTCACTCCTGTTGTGAGTCTGTGCGTCACACTGTCGTCGCCTTCTCCACCTTCTGTGCAGACTCACTAGAATGAGGAGAAGATGAAAATGTTTCAATGCAATCGGACCCAAACTTTTAACATTATTTATATAAAAATCACTTTAGTTTGGAAGGTGTGTGCAGAAAAACACCATATACCCAATAAACTGTCCTTCAAGATGACATCATTACGTGAAGATGTTTGCAGATGTTCTCCAGAGGGAATGATTGGCTGTGTCAGTTTCTGTGGTGTGTGTGTGTGTGTGTGAAGCCACACTCAGATTAGCAGCAGGTGTGAGCGGGGTCTAATTTGTAGCCAATCAGCAGCGAGCAGGTGAGGCAGAAACGGCTGAACTTAATGTGAGGTCTCTGAAAATGGGCTGAGATGTTTGCTGACTCCAATGATTTAACCTGCCACATGTAGAGGTGTGTGTGTGTTTGCTTGTGTAGTATTAAATATCATCTCACTCAGCCTGAAATGTTCAGTGTTGCCATGAGGACCAAACTCCACGCCAAGCCTGTTTGCTGCATTCAGACATCATGTTCACCACCCGTGACTGCTGGAGATGAGTCTGAGCTCCTATCACAGAGTTCACTGATGTGTGTGTCTCTCTGCCTCTCCCCCTGCTATGCCCCCCCCCCTCTTCTTCTTCTTCTGGTCCCTCAGCGTCTGCGAGACCAGATCAAGACGTGGGTGGCATCCAACGAGATCAAAGACAAACGGCAGCTAGTAGAAAACCGCAAACTCATAGAAACGGTAAGTGGGACCTGAGGATGAAGGTGATTATGATGCTTCCTCCAGGACCTGCGTTTACTCTGGAGGATTGTTTGTTTTGAACTCTGGGAAAAAGTGTCCGATAAACCAGTTTAATGGGAAATTTTCCAAAGCCCTCTGGGTGAAAGCTGACAAGTTAAAGAGCCGTTTACCTGCAGCTATCAGCTAATGTTTATAGCAGGAATGAGCTGAAGTATAACGTTAATATATAAAGTATAATGTTAGCTGGTATCTGCAGTGCAAAATGTCCTCAGGTTGTTGTGAAAGAGGAAAAAGGGACATTGTTGCCACTTTCCCTCTTTAGTTTCTTTTCTCCACGTCAGCCACATTAAATCCACTGACACTGAGCGCCGGCCCACCTGAGCAGGGCTGAGGACCTCCAGGGCTGTGCTTTCTGGCACCAGGACCTTAGAAATGGATCTTTTGGGTCCTGTGAGTCGTGAGCTGGGCCGTCCATCAGGTTTGTGCTGGATTGGGATCAGTGTTCCTGCTGGAGGAGGCTGCTGCTGTCGTGGAGTGCTAGCATGGTTGTAGCTTATGTCTTAGAGAAAGGCCCGATTCCCTGAGGCCGGGGCCCGACGGAGGGTCCGTACGGCGGCTGTAACTGAAGCGCTGCTAAACTGCAGGTTGGTTAGTTTGTGGAAATGAAACGAGGATTTTTGATTAGTCACCGCCTGGAAGTGTTTGCCAACCAGCTGAGCTAGCATTTCATTTTTTTGGTCTTTCATTTCTGGGGTTTTTCCAGAAGATCTTAAATGTAGCTTCTTTATACTCGTGGACACGCTGAAAACCGTCAGCACAGCAGCAGCACAGAGTCCCACCTTCAGAGATCCAGGTGGTGTGAATGTGTTGCCAAAATAATTCCTTAGATTACTGGTTAAAGAGCTGCACCCATTCTGGGCTGTCCAACACCTGTCCTGCAGGCCTCAGAGCCACGTGAACCTTTGATGAGGGCTTTGAGATGGCCTGAATGCGAGCCACCTGCCTGCACAATGACGGACTCGGCAGCTCGGCAGAGATCCCTTTGAGCCGCTCTTCGAGTTCTCCTGCGGTTTTGTTGGTCGGACTGAGATTGCAGTCCTGCAGGAGGCTTGTTAGAAAGATTTTGCCTCAACAGAAAAAGATCATTCACAACCTGTCGGCTGTTTACACAGAAATATGTGACCAAGATGAACTCGCAGTTTGAAGCTTTGAATGCAGGACGAGAGACTGACAACATTCAGTCAGAGAAAACGTCCTTTTTACGCTTTCAAAGGCTCTTCGAGTTCAAGAACTCCGGTTATTATTGCAGCGCTTTCTGGGTATTTAAGAAGTCAGTGGACTAAATGAAATTTATATGCACTCAGTGGCCACTTTATTAGGTACAGCGGCACCACAGGGGTCTATAGTGAACTGCACCACTTTTATAATGATGGACGTTTCTTTATCAGCACTTCATTTATATACAGCAGACCTCTGGACCCTAAAAAATGTCTTAAATTTATAATTTCTAAAAAAAAATGACCTTAGTTTGTATTAGGTGTGTCACAATATGAGGACAATAACTGTGAAATTCAAATGATTTCAGTTAAAAAGCTAATGTGTTTATACCTGCTGTAGCTGAGTTTCATCCATCCTTCATCTTTGTTTGGATCAGGCTGTGGGGGCAGCAGAGAAATCCGGACCTCCCCACCCACCTAGCTCCATTTATTTACATGTTTTCAGGCACACTGTCCATAATAAGGTGTATTAATAAAACCACATTGGTCCACTTGAATAAATATATCCACCGGGCATCTCACCTCTGCACCTGGTGCTGCTTTATCCGCACTAAGCAGCGCATATAAAGAAGCGCCACCTAGTGGCTGGAGGTGTAAACTCAAATAAGAACGGCTCCTTCAGATAACAGTAAAAACAACCAAGTAGTGACTCTGCTCTCGCAGTAATTACTGCTGCACAGCGCAGCTGCACTTTAGAGCCGATCACAGTAAAGCAGGAGCGGCTGGAAGTGTTCCTGTCACACCAGCTTCTCCTTTGGAGCCTTGATGCTCCTCAGTGCATCTGCACCGCTGCGTCCTGCATCCGTTTGGAGCTGCTCTGACTGAGTCGCTGCAGTTTTAGCTTCAAGGCATCTTGTGTACTGCAGGATTGCTGATCTGAAAAGGGCATTTTTGATGTTGTCCACAAAAACTGAACTTTTTCAGCTTCTTAATTTGCGTTTGTCTGCTTGCAGCAAATGGAGCGATTCAAGATCGTGGAAAGAGAAACCAAGACGAAAGCGTACTCTAAAGAAGGCCTGGGTCTGGCACAGAAGGTGGACCCGGCACAGAGGGAGAAGGAGGAAGTCGGCACGTGGCTAACGGTGAGCTTCGTGATCCAAGGAAGGACAGAAACCGGTTATATTTGTGACAGGACGGAATATTTTCCCACATTAGTGTCCTCTAAATGCTGCCTGTTAACACAGCAGGCAGGTTTGCCATCATTGGCAGTTTTTATCCTCAGAAGCAATAAACTCAGTCAGTCGGTCTCAGCTTATGGGGTCAAAGGTTAAGTCTCTCATGAGGTTTTCTGCTGGAATTGTTTTTAATTTTCTTTTACTTGAACCCTGGAACTGAAAGTGAGATTATGTGGAACCAAATGAAGACTAAACTGTCGGTGAAAGCAGACCGTCACCGACCTGCAGCCACGACTGCAGCAGCTCCATAAGATTCGTCACGTTCTGCTGACGCTGAGCAGAACGTCTCCTGTATCGTAACGGCAGCAAGTCCGTCTTTGACAGAAGTCTCTAAACTGTTTCAGAGCATCGATGAACACAAATAAAACGATTTTCTTGAGTAAATAAACGTGCGCAGTAATTTTATTAGAAATGCGTGTGAAGTCCTCCAGAAGCTCCTTTTCTGGAGGAAAACGTCTGCGTAAACGGAGCGAATTTGCTCCTGCGCAGCACGTTTATGGTTTGTAATGATAACAGCAGCGTTAGCCGCTGAGCTTACTCACCTATAACTGTGATCGCTGTTTGTCACTAATGTCTTTGGAAGTTAGTTTTTTTTTGCATCATTATTAAAACAGCTGCTGATTGTTTTGGTTACAATTTGAATTTTGGTTGGTTTGAGGCTCGTCACACGTCTGCCACGCTGTGAACTTTCTCTCCTTCCTCAGAACACGATAGACACTCTGAACATGCAGGTGGACCAGTTTGAGAGCGAAGTGGAGTCTCTCTCAGTCCAGACGAGGAAGAAGAAAGGAGACAAGGAGGTCAGTGTGTGCTCTCGTCTCTGATTCATTCATTACTTTCTTCTCTGCTCGCCTCTGTCGAGTTTTTCTTTCGGCCCTCGTCTGTTTCCAGCTGCACAGCCGGCCCGAGCCGTGCAGCCTCCTCCTCTGCTGCAGAGGTCACGTAGTGTCCTCCATCCATCTTCTCTCTGTCCACACTGACTGTCCCCTTCAGGCAGCTCATTTACAGAGTAACCTGCCGACACAGTGCAGGTATCACTAACGCGCGCAAACATTGACGTGTCCTGTTTGGTTTTAATCACTTGAGCTGAAAAAAAACTTTTTAAGTGTTTGTTAGCTTACGTTTAGTTCTGAGCATGAATTTTGCTCCGTGGCCGTTTGATAAATGAAACCCAGAGGAGTTTATTTTTATCTTGTTAGCTTAGCTGGCCAAACGCGTAGGCCCGTCTCACTCTGCAGAGATCTTCAGAGAAATGTTGCACTTTATCGCTTATTCTGCTTTTCAGCATCGTACAAACTCCAAAATGACCCAAAAATGAGAAGTTGAGGGTCTCCTGCTGCAGTGTTTGATACTTTGAGTTTAACTGTGTTGAGGAAGCAGGAAGGATGAATTTTTAAAAAAAGTGTAATGTATGTGGTTATGTGTTGTGTTTATAGACCACACAGTGGTTTGTTGGTCAGCACCACACAGTGAGAAACCCGAGCAGGAAACTCCGGTTTCTCTGGCTGTCATAGAACATGTTTAATGCTCCTCTCTGATCCCAGGACCTGAAACATCATCTCAGCAGTTTATCCTTCATAACTTTATTTTACATTTTGACTCTAATAGGACAAAAACTCCAATCCAAGTTACATTCACCGGCCACGTTGCTAGAACTGGAGTGGACCTCATGTTCCCTTCAGAGCTGCTTTAATTCTGCACAGATTCAGCGGCTTCCTCGGTTTTTGGTCCATATTGAAGTGAAAGTGTCGCACAGTTACCTGCACATGCACGATGTGACTCTCCTAAAGGTGCGACCTGGTGACTGTGGAGGTCGCTGGAGTGCAGCAAACTCACCGTCGTGTTCAAGAAACCAGCTTGATTTGAACTTTGGGCCACGGCGCGTTATCCTGTAGGAAGCAGCCATCAGAGTCTCCGGTGGTCCGCGGTGATTCTCAGTTGGTACTGAGGGTCCCGGCTGTGTGAAGGCTGGCAGCCGGTGTGGCGTCCTGCTGCTGTAGCCCATCTGTTGTGCACTGAGATGCTCTTCTGCATGTGTAACAGCCACACCAGATTCAGAGCCACTACAGCAGGTTCTCGACCGTGTGTCCGCAAATCAGTGTGTTGTTGGCTGATTGAACCCTTTGACTCGGCCAGTGAGCGTATTTATGTAGCTATTGAGGTGAAGATAATTTCTCAATAGCAAAGCCCAGAAAGTTGATTCTGTTCATCTGAGCATTTGTCATGTCATGTGATCTATAATAATAATAATACATAAATCCCATCGTCAGTAAACACTATTTTAACCTGAGCTGCCCGAGCAGAAACCTTTATGATAACTCGTTATATTGAATCAAACTGGAACATCATCAGAGGCAGATTCTACTGAAGAGCAGAAATCATCTGATTCTTCCTCACTCTGGGTGTGTGTGTGTGTGTGTGTGTTTTGGTAGTATGTGCTCATGCAGCAGGCACATTTCAGACTGCTCTACACAAAGGAGGAAGTACTGAAAATATAAATATTTCTTACTGTTCTCGTTCCTCTTTGGATGAAAGAATCTGACTAAATTTTAACATTTTTATTTTATAATTTACACGATGCTGCTGCTGATTTTGAATTCTGATTCTTTGTCCAGAAACTATTAAACACACGAGTTTGCTGCTCTGATGCACTGGCTGACATGTTGCTGCATTACCACACACACACACACACACACACACGCTCATTTTGTTCTGCTGCCCCAAATACTTACTAGAGCACCAAATGTGTGTTAATCTGCAATTGAAAATAGTCTGTAACAAATGCACTTTTTCCTCCAGTCTGAGGAACATTTGCTGCAGAGAAAATAATTCATCCGCGACTCACTTTGTTCTTTTTTTCAAAAATAATTTGAATCTTTTAAAGTTTTATTGGGATCAGCTGCAACAAAATCACAAACTATATTTTTGACTCTGGATCAGAGATAATCCAAACTAAATTGTTTTTAAGGTCTTTGTTGTGCTTCTATTCCACCCTGTGATGACCATGAAATCATGATTTCTGACCACACGTGTAGCAGAAGTGAGACTTCACTGTGTGCAGCATTGAAATGAGGTGAAACACACTGACGTGGGCACCGGCAGCCGTTTCCATGAGCGTTCCAACAGCTGCTGTTTTAGTCCCGTCAGAGCGGCCGGTTACACGTGCACTCTCGTTGGGTTTATTCCTCTGAGGCGTCGAAGCAGGTTTAGTTTTATCTGCACTTCTTCTGGACGAAGAAATGCACAGTGCACGTCTGAGAGCTTCAGAATCTGAGTTAATGCTGTAGCATTAAATATTTAAGTCAGAGGTGCAGCTGTGCACGGGCCGGCCTGTATGATTAAGCCATAAAGTGCACGTGTAGCAGCACATCACGCTCCCTCACTTCTGTATGTTTTTGTTTAATTTTTAAAAATGCAACATTTCCTGCCAATTTTGCAAATGAATTTTTCTCCTTCTGATCCTGCAATAAATTTGTGCATTTGAAGTTCCTTCGTTCAGGGATTTTCACACCAAAGATCTATAATAAATTTGTTTCATTTGTCTAATCCTGCATGCATAGAAGCAGGACCGGATCGAGGAGCTTAAGAAGTTCATCGAGAGGCATCGGCACCACATCCGGATGCTGGAGACGATACTGAGGATGCTGGACAACGACTCGGTGCAGGTGGAAGCCATCCGGAAGATCAAGGTCTGTTCACGTGTCAGTCGAGAGTGACAATCGGACAATTATTTTTACAAAGGCAGAATTTATGTCCGCAGCATCCAAAGATGTTGCAGCATTTGCAGAAATAAATCACTTATTCAGTTAGTGCCAATCTTTCCCTTAAAAATAGTTTTTCTCTGAGATCCTGCTTCATAATTCAGTTTTTTAAATGAAATGATGTTTTATACGATCCTTTGGAGAGTGTTTGTTTTCCACGGATCACATTATTGTATGCTCCCAACTGCAACATTACTGTCCGGCAGCCTCCCCACCAGCTGATCCCACCACCAGGTGGCGATCAGGTGCCGGCTCCTCTCTTCGCCCGGGTTCACGGCGGCAGATCTGACTATACAAACTCGATCATCGACCTGCCGCGTGCACTCCTTACGCTCAAACATGGAGTTCATTATGGAGAAACTGGATTGCACAGAAGTCCAATAACAAACCAGCTCTCTGGTTCAGATCCGGCTGTTGAGACTTTAATGGATGATGGTTACAAAATAATCCCGAGAAGCTTTTTTCCCTTCTGGTAACGTTCCCTTTATCTGTGCTTTCTTCCTGAAGGATGACGTGGAGTACTACATAGACTCCTCGCAGGATCCGGACTTTGAGGAGAACGAGTTCCTTTACGACGACCTGGATCTGGAGGACATCCGTAAGTGGAGAACGAGCCGGATTTTGGGTTCTGTTCACTTACTGGTGGCACTGTTACAATCAACCCTGGTGTGTGTTGTGCTCAGCTGATTGCATGTGAAGTGCTAAACACACATTTGGATCCAATCATTTTCAAACTGTAACATTAACAGTCTGGAATGAGGAGAGCTGCTTTATTTCTTTACATGGATTTAAAATCAACTTGGGAATAAATGAGGAATTTCTTTTAGTTAAAGCTGAAGACTCAACAGCTGCTGCAGTCACATGCGCAGCTTTCACAGTTCACGAGGTTTTTGTCATATTAAGTCTGCAGAGCAGATTGTGATCACTTTGGTTTGTGGGTTATTTAAAAAATCAAATTTTACCAGAGCCGGGACGTGGTTTGATCCGAAGTCTCTCAGCCTATCCCGGCTGTCACAGCAGCCCTGTCCACTTCCTCCTCCATGAGTCTTCTGTGGTCTTCCTCCTGCCTGGTAGCTTCAACATCCTGTCCCTCCTCTGCCTCGAGCTCTGCAGACCTCTCAGTTCTTATCGTGTCCATTCTGGTCACAAAGAAAATCTTAAATCTGCTTCTCCAGCTCCAACCAAACAAATATTGGATCGAAATAAGAAAAGGGGCAAATACAGTGTGCAAAGATGGTTTTTTCTGTTTGGATGTGTGACTTTAACTAAAAGGTTTGAAACCGACCAACGTGCTGCGAGGCTTTTCCTCACCGAACTCTCTCCTCTCTGCAGCTCAGTCGCTCCTCGCCACCTCGCCGCCCGGGCACTCGCAGTTGGAGGAGGAGATCTTCCAGCAGTCCAGCAGCACACCCACCTCCACCACCTCCTCTTCACCCATCCCCCCGTCACCTGCCACTTGCACTACAGTAAGAAAACTTTACCGACCGCCACCTTCAGCTTCTGATGCGTGCGCGCTCCTGTGTGTAAGCTGTGCACCCCCCCAGGCTCTGATGGGCTTCGTGAAGTCATTTTAAACAGGATTAAGAGGAATTTGAACTCTGCTTGTTGCTCATCATCATTCAAACTCTGCATAATATTTGCATGTGTGATGTTCTCTTTCCATCTCCAGTGATATTACAATTAAAATTACTTTAAAAATCCAAATTAATAAATGAACCTGCTGCTTTTCCACCCAAAATAATCAGTTTTATTATCTCATCACTGACTGCTGAACCCGTCACTAATGCTTCCACTGAAGTAATGCCGGTAATGGAGGGAAATTAAGTCGATTGTTACAGTCAAGCTGAGTCGATATCTAAAATATAAATGAAACATAATTGCCTTTGTAGCTATTGTAGTGCCCTTCCATCTGCTCTCATTGTTCTGCCGCGCTGCCTTTATATCATCGTCCTATTGTGCTCTTCCTCCCCGCCCACGCAGTGTGCAGTGAGAGCGGTTATTATAGGCTTGGTTTGTCTCAGTAGAAGGCGTGGCTGCTCCCGATGAGACGCTGCGGCATTAAAGGGAATGTAAAGCATGAGGAGGACCTGCGGCGGGCTGCTGTGAAGTTCAGTGTGAGGAGCTTCAACACAAACGCACTGCTGAAGAGAAGCAGACAAAATGTAGCTGAAATAAACTCTACTACAAAATATAAGAAATGCCTCTAGAAGGTAAAAACTACTGATTGACGGCGCTTATTTGAACAGGATAAATGAGGGTCCGGGTTGTGATTGACGGTGTGGTTAGACTGCAGAGGATTCTCAGGTACGCCGTATACTTGAGTTCCAGGAACACCGGATTTATTTGTATTTGGGAAATGGGAGACCCAACTACAGAGGGCTGCTGTCCCGAGCAGAGTTTGGGATTTTCCGCGTTACCGAGGTCGTTCATTTTCTTAGCAGTGACTTA
>VUQJ01008517.1:12244-31338 GCA_015108635.1 Andinoacara biseriatus | reverse complement strand
TTATATTGCCAGATGGAAAAGTGTGATTCGTCACTCCAGAGAACACGGCGCCAATGCTCTAGAGTCCAGTGCAGCGAGCTTTACACCACTGCATCCAACGCTTTGCATTGTGCTTGGTGATTTAAGGCTTGAATGCAGCTGCTCAGCCATGGAAACTCATTCCATGAAGCTCTCTATGCTCTAGGTCTGTAGCCATTGACTCTGCATAAAGTTTGTGACCTTTGTGCACTATGCACCTCAGCATCTGCTGACCCCACTCTGCAATTTTACATGACCTACCACTTCATGACTGAGTTGCTGTCATTCCCAATTGCTTCCACTTTGCTATAATACCACTAATACTTCACTGTGGAATATTTAATAGTGAGGAAATTTCACAACTGACTTGTTGCACACGTGGCACCCTGTCATGGTACCACACGGAAATTCACTGAGCTCCCGAGAGCGACCCATTTTTTCAAAAATGTTTGTAGAAGCAGTCTGCATGCCTAGGTGCTTGGTTTATACACCTGTGGCCATGGAAGCGATTGGAACATATGAGTTCAATGATTTGGATGGGCGAGTGAATACTTTTGGCAATATAGGTATAGGCAATATATTTGGCAATATGTAGTTCCTGGACAGAAGTCCAACTTCCATGTATTTCGTATACTTGTGTATAGTGGCCCAAATTCAGGCACAGCTCCAAGCACCAAATCAAAATAAATTTAGCCATCCCTTTCTTATAAGATATTCTTCTGTTGTAAAATGCTTCTGTATTATTGCACCATATAATATTACTGAATTAAAGAAAGCTTGAAAAAAAAACCTCATGCATTTTTATTTTTCTTCTCAGATCTGATCTCCGTTATATCCGCTAACTCTGTCGACCCAGACACAATTTTTGCCAACAATGAGATGAGCCTTCGAGACATAGAGATCTACGGCTTCGACTATGACTATACCCTGGCATTCTACTCCAGCCATCTCCACACCCTCATCTTCAACATAGCGCGGGACATCCTCGTCACTAAACACCGGGTGTGTGTTGTGGTGACTCTTTACAACTTGGCACTACAGATTAAGTCACTTTTTTTGGGCTAAAAAACAAAGCAAGTTCATGCATGTTCCTTGTTTATGTCACAAAGTAATCTGATCAGACTTCCACAGGAAAAGCTGATCCTCAAACATCTTCCAGCAGAGATTCTGAAAAGTTGTCAGTAGTTTTGTTTGGGTTTGTGACTGAATGTCTCGAGGCTTTGGTGAAAATTGGTTAACCTCCTGAGACCCGAGCTCCTGTTTGCGGTGCATTTTCAATTTTTCCTAGATATTTGTGTTTAGATGGACCTGATATGTGTATATATACTAACCCTACTCTTTGAACAGGAAGTTGTATTTTGTTACATGTTTGTTACATACTTTTGTGAGGGAAAAAAAGATGTTCTCAGATGTGGATACTGGGATTATTTTATAGCATAACACAACAAAAACATGACTTAACAAAGCATAAAATACCATTGAGCACAATGAAGTATAAGGTGCAGCAAAGCCAAAATGTAATGTCCCCATATGTGGACGCAGGGTCTCAGGAGGTTAAACTAAGCTACAACTGTATTTAAGCTTCCTTTCGACTTGCATAAATAAACTGCCATTTACCTTTGTGGTCCATTTCTATTGTTAATTGGTTTCAGTAGCGCTAATGCTGTTGTTGTTATTGTTGTCTCTTTATCCTAATTTTTTTAGTACCCAGAGGGTCTGCGGAAGTATGAGTACATTCCAGATTTTGCTGTAAGGGGACTTCACTATGACGTCCAGAAGGTGAGAGTAGAGCTTTTGTTGAGACAAAATTTTGTGTGTTCCAATGTAAGATCAGTTTGAGGACCAGTGTTGTGATGATATTTGGTTATTTTCAATAGGCATTACTGATGAAGATAGATGCTTTTCATTATATCCAGTTGGGAACTGTATACAGGTATGTGTGCACTTTGTTAATTCCATGTCCAGGCAGTGAGCAATAATACATTTTTCATGTCCGGTCAAAGATTTGTGAAGTTAAAGTGTGTAGTGTGGGGTTGATACAATCATGCGGTTTTTGAGGCTTCTTTATCATGGAGCATTTGTGTGGTTTAGCATCAGATTTAGCAGGGTGCATATCATATGACCTGCTAATAACTGTTTAAGAATTTACATTCTTTAATGTTTCTGATTCAGAGGTCTTCATCCAGTTCCTGATGAAGAAGTAATCGCCATGTATGAAGGTTGTCATGTACCGCTAGAGATCATGAGTGACTTCTATGGCAAGGTGATCAGCACTTCCACACTCTCATGTCTTAACACAGATACAAGAACAAAAATGCTAATTATGATAATCACTTCCCTGCAGAGTTCGCATGGCCATGCAATGAAGCAGTTCATGGACATATTCTCTCTGCCTGAGATGACCCTTCTATCGTGTGTCAATGACTTCTTCATGAGGCACAACATCGACTATGAGCCGGTCCATCTCTACAAAGACGTAAAGGTGAGCTGTCTTGTTATGAAGTTTTGATGCAATGATTTGACAGCGCTCTCTATTTCCTGATTGGATCTCCCAAATGCCAGTGTGTGTAATTATATAAAATCCAGCCACATGTTCATGACTAATGCTGTATTTACATGTATCCGGGGTGTGCTGTGGCACTCCAGCCATTCAGTTCCATCTTATTTTTAGCTCTGAAAGGCAGCAAAGTCTAATTTTAGTCAAGCAAACTTGCTCGTAGCCATATGTGTCTGTTCTCTGGTGGCTCTGCGACTTCACAGGGAGAAGAGAGAAAAATCAAAACTGCGTTCTCCCTTTGAGGCCAATTGTCATGCTGGGCCTGTCTATTCTGTGTGACACTCTAGGGTTTTTGTCAGATCGCTGTCTTTAAAAGCCCTCACACTTACACTCTGTTCCACAAATGCTTCTCATGTCTGCTCAAGGACACTCCCGATTAATTGCTTTCCTTTCTAAGCTTCTTTTATTATTCAGAACTGACCCTATTGTTTTGAAATGTTATATCCCTTTGACTTCTCTGTGCATCAAACGGACTTTGTGTGTGTTAAACATCCTAAGTTTTCCCTGAAAGGTTCAGGATTTCAGGGGAAAGCTTATTCACACATTCAACGATTCAAACACTTTCTTACTGTGTCACCAAAGAAACTAAACTCCAGGGCCTTCTTTCTTCATAGTCATTTGTATTCAGAGATGCGCTTGCTTTGTGCTTCTAAGTCAACTGTTTATACAGCAAAGTTGTTATTGGACCTGAATGTTAACATAGTGTCGCTGAAGTTATGACTTCTGGCTAAGGGTTGTTTACTTTTCTTTACAGGAAGCGATTAGAGATGTTCATGTCAAGGGCATAATGTACCGAGCTGTGGAGGCGGATATTGGTAATTTTCGTTCTTTATTTTTCTTAGATTAAACTAATGAAAGAAATTATATGGCCACATCTGAACAGTTGCCATAAATAAAAATATAATTTAGGCTTAATGAAGCTGTGATTTACAATTAAAAGCATAGTCTGTGTGTGTGTGTGTGTGTGTTTTCAGGGAAGTACATTTGCTATGGCGAGCAGAGCCACGCTGTGCTGAAGAAGCTGTCAGCGCATGGAAAAAAGATGTTCCTCATTACCAATAGCCCTTTTGACTTTGTGTAAGTGAGAGCAAAGAGAGTGCAAGTGTTTGTTGACGTGATTAATTAAAAACGTCGTGTATTGGTGTACTAATGTTTAATTGGTGCCAAGTTTTATGGATGGGCAAACACACATCAGCGGGCTGCTATTTGTAATTCATTGTAAATCATTCACTGTGAAGCCTTTTGAAGTCAGGCTTTATTGCAGAAATGTAACAAGCTGTGCGTATCCAACCTCAAAAGGTTGAAAAATCACTGAAATTATATCTTTGATGTAATATTTTGTTACACTGAGTTTTCACATCAACAACGATGGGCATTATGCATGCTGCAGCGTGCAAGTTCTCCGATTTCTATAAACGCCGTAATTCAAAGAACAAGCTCCTTAAATGTGTTAATAAATATGTAAATGTTGAAATGAAATATTGAGTGGTTGCAGATTTGAATTAGCAGGCAGTCTAATTTGTACTCGGCTGGGTTTGGATTTGTCTGCCCTCCATTGTTACAAATTAACAGGTTGAACAATACGGCAGTTTAACTGAGTCTACACTAGCACAGTGCTGTATGGACATGCTAATCCAGGTGTATAGCCATGCCCAGATCTTAGTGTTGTACCTTTATAACAATCTTTAAGGTGTCACTGACAAAGTAATAAGCTGAATTTCTCTCTGCTGCAGGGACCGAGGAATGAACTACATTGTAGGAAAGGACTGGAGGGACCTGTTTGATGTTGTCATTGTTCAGGCTGATAAACCTAGTTTCTTCAATGACAGGAGGAAGTAAGTGTGTCTGTTTATGTATCTCTTACTGTCTTCATGTTATGTCCCACTGTGGGACCTCATTAACACATACCCACATGGCTGCATTGCCAGTAGTTTAACTATATGTCCAATTTGGCATTTTGTCCTAGACCCTTCAGGCGAGTGACGGACAAAGGTGCGCTGCTGTGGGACAGAATTCACAGGCTGGAGAAAGGGCAGATCTATAAACAGGTACTGTGCCATGACAAGCCCATTTAACAGTTCTAATCAATTCCACTGGATACACCTGATGATAAAACTGGTTAATTTTTCTCTTTTATGTTTTGCTTTGATATCCAGGGAAACCTTTATGAATTCCTCAGGCTCACTGGTTGGAGAGGATCCAAAGTACTCTACTTTGGCGATCACATCTACAGTGACTTGGCAGTAAGCGGCATATTTATAACAAAGAAATAGAACTACACCAACACTACCCTGTAGTATGAAAAATTATGGTACTATGAATATAATAAACAAAGAGTGGAACCCTGCTTTGACCATGCAGTGCTTCGATAATGCTCCATTAAGTGTTTTTCCCCTGAACTTAAAGGTCTCAGACTGGATTATTCTTTACAACAGTGCAAGTCTTCCTGTTCTGTTAGAAGACAATGGGGTTTGAAATATGCCAGTTAATGCACTAAAGCCCAGTTCGTGAGCCACTGCATTGGGTTTGGCTGATAGATGATCACACCTACCACATCTGCTGTAATGCCTGTAACTTTGGGCAAAGCAGGCTAAATTATTATTATTATTATTGCTGTTGCTGCTGCTGTTGTTACATATATGCATATGCCTGATTAGCTGTAAAGGCTGATAATGAAAGGTAGATTTTACATCGCTGGCATGCTGCCTTGCAGATGGCAGGCAGCCAGGAGTCAATTATGTCATCTTGCTTGTTTAGAGAGATGAAAGCTGGCATTTTGTAGTTTACACCAGTCACAGCTTACACACAGGCTGTCTGGTTGTAGAATGACATCATTGCTGCAAGTGGGCACAGAGTAGAAACATCTCTGGGTTTCTTACTCAAGTCCAAAACATTGTTGTGCTGCAGATGGCATTTTCAGAGGTCGGTGTCGTGTTGCTCTTAAGGAGCAGATGAAATTGTTGGTTTGTTCTGGTTATCTGTCTTTACTTAGGTTCTAGGTGCATAACTGGAATCATGGATGCAGTTTAAGACTTGAAATCCATGTATCTACTGATCCTTTGTTCGACAGGATCTAACACTGAAACATGGCTGGAGGACGGGTGCCATCATTCCTGAGCTGAGGAAGGAGATTAAGATCATGAACACTACAGAGTACATCCACACCATGACCTGGTTACAGGCACTGACTGGACTTATTGAACATATGCAGGTCAGAAACCTAGTATATCATCCATTTCTCTGAGTATACTTCTACTTTTTTTGTCTTTATTCTTATTTAGTTTTTGTGCTTACCTTTTATGCACTGCTCTCAAACAGGTACACAGGGATCCGACATCTGGAGCTGTAGTCGAGGAGTGGATCAGAGAAAGAGAAGCCATGAAGTAAATATAAAATGATCTATTTAGAAATCAGTTTGGATTATTCTTTGAAATACTGTGGAATTGATCTAACCATACCTCGGTGGTTATGTGTTTACACGGCAGGCCTCAGACCAAGGATATCTTTAACGCTCAGTTTGGGAGTCTCTTTCGAACGTACCACAACCCCACTTACTTCTCACGCCGACTCTCACGCTTCGCTGACATCTACATGGCCTCCATCAGCTGCCTGCTGAACTACGACTTCCAGCACACCTTTTTCCCTCGCCGTACTCCTCTGCAGCACGAAGCCCCCTTCTGGCCTGAACACAGTTCTGCTGGCTTAAGCGTCTCCTCTCCAGCACCACAGGACCAAAGCAGAGCGATAAGCGACAGAAGCACAGAGTAAAAACAAACACAGCAAAAAAACATGGGGACTGAATCATCTCCATCCTTTTAACTTTATTTTTGTTTTTTAAGGTTTGGGTTACTGTCTTTTAGAGGCATGCCACATTTCGAAATGAGCTCCTGGTTGCAGTTAATGTAAACTGTTGATGATATTTATGCTTTAAACTAGGAATTTTGACCTTGTGAAACATGAAGTCTTAAGAAGTTGATTTTTGTGTTTGGGAAAATTGATTATACCAATAATCAAACAGTGACTGCCCCGTTTTTTTAAATATGCAGTATAAACAACAGGGGGCAGTCACGCATCATGTTTTTCTTATTTCTGAGCTATGAATTGTAAACAAATCATCTTTGCCTTTTTTGTCCTTTGCATCTGTTGGTGTAATGGATATTTACAGTTACATTATAGACTGTGTTGCCTTAATCCCTTGTTCACGTTACTGCAGTATTTTTTTTTTTTTTGCAACAGCCTGATATAATTATTAGCTTTTACAAAATTTGCCAACCACAGTCTCCGTTAATGTCATTATTTGCTGCACTATTTGATGCAAACTGCACTTTGATGTTCTGAGACCTTTAATAGTTTTAGCGGTTTTCACCAAGCACAGCATGTATGTCTCATTTTAGCAGATGAGAAATGTTCATATTTCTCAGGAAAAAAATAGAGCATCATTTCTATATTTAGATTGAATGTTTCTTTTTGATGTGAGAAAGAAGCAGCGTTTGGGTTTGTTAGGTCTGAAACTTTTGCAGGAAATGAGTGAAATGTATTCACTTGTGCTCAAGCTGTGGATATATTTGATATATGAGCTGGAGTTTTTAAATACAAATTTCAAAAAGGGAATATCAAAGGGAAAATTACAGTGGCCACAACCATGACCTCATAATTTGTTTCTGTAGTTTAAATTATGTGTTCATGAAGTGTTTACTGATGGTTTATTTCATTATTTATTAAACTGGATATGGCCTGATCCTTACCCAGCGATTATGTAATTATTTAAAGCCATGATGTGATCTGACGACTTAATTAACAGGTATGTGTTTACTGGCTGAATAATCCATTTATTCTTTGCTCATGTTATTGCTATTATTACCTATACAAACAACAAAAGGTTTCATGGTTATAAATTTTATTTTGAGGACTAATTGCTCCATTGTTAATAACCACTCTCTAATTACAGCTATAGCAGCGGGTTTATGGGGATTAATCCCATCAAATCGTGTTACCGACCAATTTCCCATATTGCATCCAGGGCTTTAACTGTCAGACAGGTGCACGCTCTCGGATTTTGGAAAAAAAAAAAAGAAAGAAAAGAAAAGCCGAGTGGTTTGACAGGGATCAAAAATAATCAAACCGATGACCCTGGCTCCTGAGCCGAGGAGAGTATCTGCAGGTTCACTCCCAGACCTCATAAAAGCTTCATCAAGGCTGGATAGTTTGGGCACCATGATCATCAACAGCACACCACCGACCGAGCTGGTGACTGTGGCACCCACAATTTTCCCTCGCGTGGGCTACAGTATACTTTCTTTCCTCATGTTCATCAACACAGTTCTGTCAGTGTTTAACAACGGCCTGGTCATAACTGTGATGCTGAGGAATTCGTCTCTCCTCCAGCCAATGAACATTTTGATCCTCAGCCTCGCCGTGTCGGACCTCATGATAGGCCTGTGCGGCTCCCTGGTGGTCACCATCACAAACTACCAAGGCGCGTTTTTTATTGGACACACAGCCTGCGTGTTTCAGGGATTTTCAGTCAATTACTTTGGTAAGTTTAGTTGTTACAGGTTACTCTTTGTGTTTCTGGAGTTCCTCACAGTGAGACATAGTGACTAAAATGCCCGTGTGTAGACTTCAGATTTTACAAAACACTACAAACTATATATATATACCATATAAATAAACTAAAGCTGTCACCACTAATGTTTTCTTGGTTATATTGGTTTGTTTTTCTCATCTAGGTTTGGTGTCCCTCTGCACTCTTACTCTTCTTGCCTATGAGAGATACAATGTGGTATGTAAGCCAAAAGCTGGTTTAAAGCTGAGCATGCGGAGAAGCATCTTTGGGTTGCTGTTTGTCTGGAGCTTCTGCTTGTTTTGGTCTGTAATGCCATTATTTGGCTGGAGCTCCTACGGCCCTGAGGGGGTTCAGACATCGTGTTCTCTGGCCTGGGAAGAGAGATCATGGAGCAACTACAGCTATCTCATCTTCTATACACTTCTCTGCTTCATTTTACCAGTTGCAATCATCATCTACTGCTACTTTAAACTGCTGACATCCATGAATAAGGTGGGTGTGTAATGGCTTTTGCTTATTCATTTCACCATTTAAACAACATTTAAAATTCATGCATCTATCCATATCCGTTTGCAGTCTACCACATGCATAGTAAAATAAGTAATTAGCTTTTAATGTGGCCCAACTTTGCTCTCATTTAGCTGAACAGGAGTGTGGAGCTACAAGGTGGGTGTTCCAGCCAGAAGGAGAATGATCATGCCATCACTATGGTGCTGGCAATGATAATAGCATTTTTTGTTTGCTGGCTGCCCTACACAGCATTGTCAGTGGTGGTAGTTGTAGATCCAGAGCTGCACATTCCTCCTCTGATTGCCACCATGCCCATGTACTTTGCCAAGACCAGTCCAGTCTATAACCCCATCATCTACTTCCTTTCCAACAAGCAGGTAAATGCCTAAAGCATATATGTGCTGTGGAACTCAGACACAATCTTGAATGTGAGCAAATAAAGAAAAATTGCCTGTGAAATTAATGCTCATATTTGTGTGTTTCTTTTCTTTTTATATTTTTCTCTACCAGTTCCGTGATTGTGCTCTGGAGGTGCTGTCTTGTGGCCGTTACATTCCCCACGGGCCCACTAGTGTCAGCATACACATGGGCTCTGTGAACAAGGGGAGCTGGCTGTCTTCCTTAAACAGAAGCGTCAACACACACAGCAAGGTATTGCCTCTGTGACAAAAAAGCTGTCATGGTTGTCAGCGTTTATTGGTGCCTCCTCAAGAACATGGAACAGGACACCTACAGACTTGTGTCTGTCACAGAGGTATTCGCCGCTGTCTGAGAACAGAATCTTTTTCAGACTAGATTGTTTGGGCATTTGAGTGAATTACATTATTTTGCCTGGTTATTTTGTAGTCTTTGTCCAATTGTTTAATTTTGTAAAATTTTACTAGCAAATGAGTAAAATGTCTTTTGGAAATGATTTTAAAATTTGTGCTAAATTAAAGGACATATTTAACAAAGAGAAAGCACAAAACTGAAAAGATTTTTTTTAAAGAATATATTTGCAGTTTCCCATTTCTTTGCATTTTTAACAAGTCTGGCTACGCAGACTGCTGAGAAAGACTTCAAGAAACTGAAATCTTTGACTTTTTGTTCATGAATGAAACAGAGTGAAATAGTTTTTTTTCTCTCTATTCACATGGGAAGAAATTTTGAAAGAAAAAGTGTTCGGTAATTAAATATCGATTCATGCATATAGCAGACCGTGTGCCCCTTTTTATATTACAAGTAATGTTTCTGGGAACAAGTGCTCTGTTTTTCTGTAAGCTATACAGCTCTGCATCCTCCTGCGTTACAGTATTATGTAAAAAATAAATAAAAGAAACTGAATTAAAGTCAACAGTAGCCAGCTCCATCGTCTAATCAATAGTGACAGCTTGGCCAAATAATTGTATTTGTTTTTGGATTATGCAATAAGTCCTGCCTTTCCCGAGCTCTCACACTTTCCAAACGTCTGCTGCACAAAAACATTGCTGCGGTCTATATGGGCATCATTTCTCTCTCATGTGCCTTTGTGAATACACAATGTACTCAGTACAATTATTTTCTGTTCCAGGGAAATAGCAAAGGAAAAATAATATGCTTAAATCAGTTTTTCTCTACCCCCAAAATCACATTAGAAAAACATGAGAAATTTCAGTGCACTTGTTAAGCAAGCCTGCTGCATGGCTCACCTTGTGCATGTTTTAACAATGAGTAGTCAGTGAGGCAGTAAAAGACTTTCATTTTACTTGGTTAGCCCGCTCTGTGGTCTGGCAATTTTTCATTTGTATTACTGTGTGCTTTTTCATCTGTATAGACAGTTCAAAGGGGCATTAGACGGTTCAGAGAAGGATAACATAATAACATCTCTGGGTCTGATTCAAACACAGGACATTGTGTCCCACACGGCACATTCCTGAACCAACAATGAGTCACAGAAAGAAAAATGCATTGTTCATTAATGATGAAGTTAAAACGCACAGCTGAGGAGAATTTTTACTGCCGAGTTGGTGCTAACAAACAGGATAATGCATTTAAATCAGTGAATAACAACCTATCATTAGTTTTACTCATATATTTTACTTTGTGTGAAGTCAGTTGTGATTGGCTGGGCCTCTTCCATCTGCGAGCAACAGATCAGTTTCTCAGTGGTCCTAATCAATGAAATCCAGCCACTGAGTCGCTGGCATGAGTAACCACTATAAGTAGTGAGAGAGAGAGAGAGAGAGAGAGAGAGAGAGAGAGAGAGCTCATTTCCCCTTTGGCACACTGTAGTTAAAAAACTGTAGCAGTATTGTAAATTAAATCTACACTTCACATTACATTATACTGTGCACAACTGAGTGATATATTTTAGTTAAGTGTTTAGTACTCTACTATAATATTCTCAAATGGTCTTTTTGTACCTTATGTTACCGCTTGTTTTATCAGTGTGAATTTGTTTTACTCTCTTGCTGATATTGTTCCCGCCCACCTGTTTGCTACTCTGTAAATATTGCAGATGGATATCTGCTTCTAAATAAAGTTCCTTTTAACTTTTATCTTGTTATTATAAGTTGCACATAATCCTGTCCGTGGTGCCCAGATATTGCCATGTGTGATAACTGATTTTGTTCTTTTCCAGAACTTCTGATTTTATTCCATGTGATTTTGAGAGATATTTGATCAGCCTAATAAGTTAGATGATCAGGAGAAAAAAAATAGCATTATATTGATCTAATCCCAGATTTGGTATAGTCCATAGCTTACATATTTGAAGCAAAGAGCATTTCACACTTTATCTCCAAACAGGATTACACAATGTCATGCTATAATCCTGCAGCATTGCTCCCTTTATATTCCGAGCCAATTCAAGAACTCCCAAGTCATCCATCTGGCATGCTTAATGCAAAGCTTTTAACCTTTGTGATGCACCGTATTAAATGACACGGACAGCTGTTCAATTCGCACACATGCATACAGTATCCTGTGCATCACAGTGCCATACCGTCATCATCACCGTATTATAGATTTGAACCCCTGGCTGGCTTTTTAAAGTTGTAGCTATATCAGGAATGAGACAATAGTGACGTAATTGCTATTTAATTAACAACCATCGTTTTCCCCCAGTTGTCTCTGCTGTGCGTACACTGCAGAGCTTTTAATGAATGTGAACACTGAGGACTCCCAGGTGACCCACTGGTGCTGTCGAGTGATAATGAAAAGGGCGGATTCTTTGGCGTAAATTGTCTGAGCTACAGGTTTACCCATTAATATTATTCATTCAGTGGAGATAAGGGACAGAATTGGTGTATGTTTGGTCAGTGTAGAGAGAATGACAAAGAACTAAAAATGTTGGCTCTTTAAATCCGGAGATGAGAGGCAAGCCCACATCCGCACTGGACTCTGGGAACAACACAGGTTTGGAGGAATACATTGAAATTGCATTTGTGGTGGCAAACGGCCTGATTCTCTTCATCACTTCTGTTGTGGGGGTTGCAGCAAATGTTTTTGTCATAGCGGCAGTGTATCGGCAAAAGTCCCTGCAAACTTCAAATAATGCACTGGTGGTCAATCTCGCTGTTATAGACTTTCTGCGATGTGTAATCGACTGCCCAGTTCTGTTAACCATTGTTGTGAGCATGCATCAAAATAGAAAAGTGGACAATTTCATCTGTGATGCACAAATGGCCTCTTTCTCATTCAGCTGCTGTATCCAGTTGTTAACACTGGCGTGCATCAGTGCAGAGAGATACCAGGCTATTGCACAGCCCTTCAAAGCTACTCAAAGGAAGAGACGAATTAAGGCACTGATTCCTCTCACATGGACCTTTGCTATTCTAGTGGCTGTTTTTTGTGTGATATTTTTGAAGGACTCACCTGTGCATATAAAATGCCAAGGACGACAGAGAGAATCGTTATTCTCCTATGACAAATTTGGACTTTACATGCTGTTCCCACTGTGGGCAGCATCCTTTGGTGTTATCATTGGATTCTATGCTCGCATATTTGCCCTTGTGAGATCACACAGCCGCAAAGTATTTGATAAAGGTACTTTTCCTCTCGCTAAAAAAGAAACAAAAGAAGATAAGCTGAAGAAAGAAGGAGCCGCAGTCAAGGAAAATGGACGTGGAAGACCTGAGCAAAACCCCACCTTGAGCTTAAGTAATGCTCAGACACAGTCTGAAACAAATTCACCCAAGAAAAGATCCGCACAATCTGTCTCCATCAATTCAGAGCATGAGAAAGAATTTAAAGATACAGTGAGGATAAGCAATGTAGAAACAAAACAAGAGCAACTTCCAGTACAGGCTGCAGTGCTTACTGAGGGGAAACCTTTAAAAACAGAGCAGTCAAGCCCCTGTGTCATGAAGGCTGAAGTCAGTCCATCACATGGAGATGTAGTTTCAAATGTTAAGAGCTTAACCACAAAGGAGGCGTCGATCAGTTTCAATACAGAAAAAGACAGACTGAAATCTGAATTAGAAACCAAAGAAAACCGTCTCCTGCAGCCTCCTTTGTTGTCTACACAAAAAGAAAATTCTGAATCTACCACTGTCTCACTGACTGAGCCTGACCAAGCAATAAACAACAATCAAACACTGGCTGTTGCCACACAGACTCAGATGTCCGTTTCACCGGCAGTCTCAAGCAATGTCCCTGAAACAGAAGCTATACAACAGCCCGCAGTGGTTGAAGGTGCTGTTTGCATGATGCCTTCAAAAGCAAGTAAAGAGAGAGCGAGCAAAAAGAAAGAGGGAAAAATGGCTAAACGTGCTGGCTACATAATTCTCACCTTCCTCTTTTTCTGGCTACCGCTGATCACAACTATCCTGGTGAATTTTTTTATTCACAAAAAGACAGATATGCAAGTAAGTGCCAGAAACAACAGACTTACAAAGATGTCAAGATTATTTCATTTTTAAGAGCATGTTGAAACCAATTAGATTTATCACGTGCTGTATTAAAAGAGTTTAATATGATTTTCTGCATATCAAGACACCACATCTGGGGTCCACATGAAAACATCTGTTCTCTTAACTCATAAAATTCTCTATTTTTCAGATAGTGATCTTTGAGGACATGGAGATCCTGTCAGTGTCTGTCGCCTGCATCACATCACTGAGTGACCCGATAATATACGCTGCAGTAAACCCCCAGTTTTCTACAGAATTTTATCGGCTGAAAAACAGGGTTAAATCCATATTTAATAAGAAAAGATAGACTTTCCACTTCTGTCTACTTTTAAGTAGACCCTAGACCCAATAATATTCACTGTGTGAGTGAATGCTGAATTTAATAACATTTGTCTAGTCATTGTCCAAATATTAACTAAATTTAATCCCAGTTGTCAAAGTGTGACTTTTTTATTTGGGTATAGGAAGCTTATTATTTTATATGCTGCTGTGTTATCTTGGATTTTATGCAGGCTGACGTCTCAGCGGTTACTAAACACTGCAGAGCAGAGGCAATGCATGCTGTGAGAAGCTGCCTGGACTAATGCAATCAGCTCTGCAGGGGGACGGTGCTGCACTCTCTGTCAAACAATCACCGAGGCCCCCACATCTGCCTCCAGAGGCCCTGCAGCCACGACCAACCGCTGGGCCAGTCAGGTCTTCACATGTCCTCCAGCAGCACCTAATTATTATGCCATCCTGTTATAAAAGATGCTCTTTGAGTAATCATGGAAAAAAAGAACTACATTACAAAATCCACCTAATTATGTTCTAATTTAATAAAATATAAAAAAGACATGGGTCATTGATGGATGTTTCAATAGAGTTACAGTATTTATTCTATCCACTGCACCAAATGCACAATGTGTGTGATCATTTGTCCCTTCTTTCTTGCATGTGTAGTCTGTGTTTCATTAAAAGCAGAATTTACACCGTGACATACCAGGCTCATTTGTTTCCTTCCATCAATCTCTTTTTTACTGACAAACCAACAAGAAGCAGAGACATACTTTAATAAAACAGAATTCGGCAATGAGGGCATGCAAATCCTTAATTCAACCAGTTAACAGACAGAAAGAGAGTGCCAACAACTGTCAACTAAATCTAGAAATCAGAGGAGCCAGCTTCAAATGCGGTCGATAAAGTCCGAACTGAGATATTTACAACATGAAAAGTGTACAAAATGGCCCTTTGACACAGTAAACTCCACCAAGGCTCGCTTTTGAATATTTTGATAATAATCGGTAATTCACTGGAATTGATGTTCAACACTCTTTCATATGGTTTTCAGTTCGTTACCATGTGTCCACATTAGGGTTAGTATTAGTTAAGCGCTGCCGAGAACACTCCTTTAAATTCTACCTTGTGACCTAACTAATATATACCCTGTATAGTTCTCAGTATCGATTGTTAACTAACGACAGTGGCTGTCACACAGATCCATATCAGAATGTCAAATATGTAAGCTAACACAGAATTTGTCATTTGACTTTCACTTGCACATTTCACAAACATGTCAGGATGAGTGGTATATTTTACTCATCATCAAGCGATGTGTTCGACTAGTTAATGAGTCAGTTAATGAATATTCACAACAGTTATCCATTCCAGCGGATGTACGTTTTTGGAATTTACAGCAGTGAGGGGAGTATTAGAAACCACTTCATTGAGGGGGTTTCAAAACAATCGACGTGACGAGCAGTGAGTGAAACAAATGTCTCATGATGTGTAAAGGAGAGTGATTTAATATTCACAAAGATTGCCTTCAGGTAATGAATATGTGTGCTTTGTCATCAGAGGCCATTGAGAATGACCTTTAAACGTCTCCCTTTCCTCCTTAAATCATAGACAACAAATATGAATACTTTACATAATCAAAAATAAAGTTTTTTTTCCTCAGTATTTTTAGGCAACAACGATGACCACGCATTCCTCGCCTTCTTCCTTGCGCTTGCTGTGCTTAATGAAGCGAGATCTGCTGGTTCGCTTCCAAGTCAGCTGTCCACATCATTTTAATACCATGCAGAGTTTGACATCAGATGAGATAACAACTTCAAAAAACCCTTTGACCTCTGTTAATCTTATAATCCCTCTAAGATTATGGCAGGTTGATGCTCGGTGGTCCCTCTCCTCAGCATCTGGCACTTCTTGAGACCAGTTAGCTGATCAGATAGGCGTGACATCTACAAGGCAGATACTCGGACAATGTTGCTCTGAGAGTATGCTGTGGTGGTGGAGCCATCCCCGTCTGATGAAGTCACCACTGGGGCAGATAAGCTGACCATGGAGGGAGTGATGTAAGGTTCATCACATTTCAAGGGCACAGTCTCATCGAGTTTAGCGTTCAGGCTGGCGCGACTATAAAAGAAAACATGGGAATAAAGAGGGTGAAAGGTCTGACTTTTTAAATGTCCATCACACAAACCTATATTATATAGAATGTCTTGGTATTTTCTTTTTCAATAAGAAACTTCTTTGTGTGTAGAGTGATTATTAATGCATACTGAAGCCACGCAGTGTATGTGAGTATTGTGTACATAAAACCAGGCGTCTACAATGGCTCATCCTGTGAAGCATATGCTGTAAAAAATCCTAAATTTTTCATTTATTGTACGAGTACAGTCCTCTATTGTAAATACTGAAATGATGTTCCACACATGAAATGATTGTTATTGTGTGCAACTCAGACTCTTTCACGCCAAGATTGCTAGACTGGTTGACTCAGTTTGGAGTTACAGGGTCTTTTTATACTTAACCTTTTGAAGTATCAAGAAATGCAGATCGTTTATATTTTACTTGCCCGTGGGAATGGGTTTGCTCAGGGGAATTTGCTCCGTTATAACGGAGAGGAAGGGTATTTAATTTGCGGTACTCACAGGGGGGAAAGAAACCTGTTACTCTGCATAATCCACTGAATGTGCTGTCAACAGTTTTCATGAGAACAATTAGTTAGAAAGCAGTGAATGAAAACAGGATTATGCAGAGATAACAGGAACTCTGTGCCGGGATGACATCAACAACTACAGTGCATTAGTATATTTAAGTCAACACAACCTACATATTGTATGTGCCAGATGTGCATCTTCCCCTATGCTTGTAGCTGCGCTTTACTTTTGCTGCATATCTTAAGTGTATCACACTGTGTTTATTGAGGAGGATAGAGGTAATATCATCACTTGCTGACATACTGATTAAAACAAAAAATGCACAGGTATATTCCACAAATTAGTAATTTATTTAATTTTTTAGGCATTGTTTGTAAAAACAGTGGCCAGCTGGACAGACTACATACCTGTTGGCTACTGGCCTCTCTCTTATCTGTATGGTGCTGAGCTCCTGGTTGTTTGTGCTGGGCAGGCTGAAGCTGCTCTTCTTTCTGTGGCGTCGAGAGCAGCACGAGCCGAGGCCGTGCGGAGACGAGGACACCGAGGAGGCACGGGAGCCCGACTTGTTCATTACGGAGATGTCCATGCAGTTTGCCTGGAAAGTCTGCTCGTCCACAAACTCATGATTCTAGACAGGCAGAAAACGGTGAAGATTTGGATTCAGTGTTGCTTATGAATCACCCTATTACATCAATGATTGGCTCTGCTCAATAATGAGTAAAGATGTTTCACAGTAAAGACTAAACAGACTGAACAGAATCCACTGCAAAATTGTTTAATAATTGGAAAATGAATCATCAAGGGAATAGAAATATATTGGCCCAGATGTCCATATTAACTGCCATCTGTGAAAGCGTTCACAACTGTTATCGCTGTGAAAAATGAGCAGAACTTGAAGGTCAGGCATCGAGTGAGTTCAGGCCCTGCCAGCAGGTGGCAGAGTGAGGCTGTGCCAGATCTGATGTGTGATCCCTTGAATCATGCCTCTGTTCTTGTAGCTTCCCTATGTCACTCTTGGTCTACTGTCTGTTATCTATAAAGCACACTGTAAAAAGACCTGATGTAAACCTTTGGAGCTTTTCCCAGATGACAGGCAAGCCAGGAGAAGGATCATCTATGACAAGAAACCCTCATTTACTCCCAGCATACGTCTGTTTGCAGAGTTTAGAGCTGCACAAGTGTAAAATCATGTTTAAGCAAAGAATAAAAGAGGCTCCTGCATCTCTAAATTATTAATACTGTAAAATGAAGCACGCCAGTTTGTTTAGTAGAAATAATCTTTGTGGATGGCACAGCCATGTGATCTTTAGCATGTTGCTGGCTTGGGGACTCAACATTTCCCAGCCCCATTTAAAGCTATTTTTAACTTATGCTGAATAGGAAATAGATTCTACAGTATGAACATGGATGAAAAAAAAGTCACTTTGTTTCTATTTGCAACTCACTGTAACAGGTTGGAACTACTGATCATACAGCGCAGACTGCAGGAGTAATGCAGTAAAAGGAGCTTTTTTTTCCCACAGAGAGTTATTTTAAACTGCGTGAAGTCTGTTACCAAGATAGTAAAAATGAAAGATGCCAAATTTATTATCTGCCAACGAACATGGCTTTTAAGTTCTTTTAAGTTTCTTCTCTTTTTTTTTTTTTACCGTGGTCTTTTCCAAGCAGTGCAGCAGATGATGATGTTGGCTCTCGAAAGGCGGGCTGGGGGCCTTCCCCACCAGGGCTTGTCCTGCCTCCTTGGAGGCCTTGAAAGAGTTAAAGGGGAAAAAAAAAACAGAAAACCACAGCATTGTAGATGAGCAGGGTTAGATTCTGCTTGATGATCAGTCAGCAGCAAGTAGCTTGGCGAGAGTTGAAATGCTGATCTGTAGCACGGCAGCCAATCTACTGAACGTAGTGACATGGCGATGTTTTAGCGATGCACAGAAACTGTGGCTAATCGTAACATGTTTCACTGGGGAAACTGGTTGCGTTATTCTTTCAAAAATTTGGTGATAAGAATGAGGAAAGTCAAATTGAAACTGAAATCATTTCAGTGCAACAGCAGTGGCACACCTAGACACAGATCAAACAGATCGTACCAAACACAGCACAGATTCCGCACCATAACATCACTGCACATTTGACACACACACTTTATGAAGCTCTGCACGGCTCTGAGATGGACAGTATGCTGTATTAGTCTGCACTACAACCTGGATGCTCTAGAAAATATGCACAAAACACACAGCAGATCAAAAACAGAGTTTAGAGGAGATGCAGGCTGAGCAGACAGCCTCCACAGGTGACCTACTCTCCGGTAAGCCTTTGGCTCCCTTCTTCCCCTCCAAACCCTGTTGGACAGACATGCAGAGCTTGGTCATGAGTAAGTGTGACTGTAATGGCTGAGGCTCCACCAGAAGGCAAGTGTGCCTCCCTGGCCCTCCTGCTGTACGGACAGAGAGAGAGCGAGTGTTGACGAGGAATGTCAATGCTGCAGCTGAGAGGGTTGATGTAAGAGGACAATCACACTGAAGCACTGGAATGACAGCAGCCCCTGTGTTACAGCATGAAAAGCTTCCCCATGTGTATGTGTGTGTGTGTGTGTGTGTGTGTGTGTGTGTGTGTGTGTGTGTGTGTGTGTGTGTGTAGACTCTATAACTCTG
>VUQJ01008516.1:10714-21191 GCA_015108635.1 Andinoacara biseriatus | reverse complement strand
GCGGGCCCCCCCCCCCCCCCCCCCCCCCCCTCAGTTTGCCAGGGAGATATGCGACACACTCCAAAAAGAAAGAAAGCAGGAAAGACTGTAAACATGAAAAGGGGGGCATGAAATTTGTGATGGCTTCCTACTGACAAAAGCCTTTGAATTTTTCATGTTGCAGATACTAAACTTGTGTTGCTCTGGCCCAGATTTGTTGCTAATTAGTGCCCGGCTTCTTTCAAGGGCACGTGGTTGAGCAGGGGAACGCCAGCGCCACCTGTTCTCTCTCCCCGTCCTCCGTCACTCCCACCCTGTCACACTGTCTGTCTCTCTCTGTTCAGCCTTTATACATCACCGGGCTAGTTTTTAATCTAAAGCTTGTACCTTTCACTTCTATGACAATTCTACTTTTTTTATCTGCTGTCTCTTGTGTCGCTGCTTGAATCAGTGTCTGCAGAGGAAATGCGGATACACCAATAAAACATGAAGCCACAAAGCTGTCCGTTGCAGCCAGTGAAGCACTTGAATAATAAAGATGAAGAACTGAAGTGCTCTGACATATCCCTTCAAGCCCTCACTCAGAGGGGCCTGTGCTTGCTGGCCATCTGAATGAAGTATCTGATGGTGGTTTGATAGAGACAAACAGAGCAGGGTTTGTATCCTCCCAGGATCATTGGCCACTTCCTGTGCCTGTGCTCTGGGAATGAGCCGGGGTGACACAGGCCACGCATCTTCACTCAATCCACCCACTGTTGGAAAAGCGATCACTCTCACACCCTCATTCCAATCACTCCATGCACATTTCTTGTGACAGGAAAAGCGTCTTTGGCATTTAGAAAGATGCCTCTCTGTGTAGCTTTGTGTAGGCGCAGCTGTGCGAGCCCGGTCAGGCTGATGAGATGCTGGGAAGGGCGCATGCTGCTCTCCCCTCCCCTGAAACGTGAGGCTCTCCATCCTCTGAGAATCGCTGCGTGTATGGTGACATGGGAGTTTTTGCACCGATCATGTACCGGCAGGGAATGCCGACCATGTCAGCGTCAGCCTCTGGCCCGGGCAAATCTTCCAATCTCACCAAAAGCCGGTAATACCAGGAGAGCGCGTGAAATCTTTGGAGCAAAGCTGAAATAAGTGATGATGGTGCTCAATGTGATTTGTGATCCTCTCAGTGAGTCGTGTCAGGCAATGACAAGCAAAATGTGGAAGAAGACAAACTTGCTTGAAGGAAGTGTTACCGAGCTTGCGTTATTGTTGTGTCAACATGATTGGTAAATTATTTCATAACGAAAATTAATATCTGGTTGCAGTTCAACATATCTGTGTGTGGCTGCTAACCAATACTGATGACTCAGTGGTTACTTTCCCAGGTGATGCAATTTCTCACTTTTAAATTTGGCTGTTTGTGCTTGTAGCCGAAATCTGTGCATCCATCGACATTTCAGATCATGTTCACAATTTACTGACTTAAATTATTCTCGTAGCTCACTGTGGACATTTGGGATCATGAAACATAACTTGATCTGAGGCGGTACAGTCGTCACGCTGTTCTGTGCCTTTTTGGATTGATGTCACGTTACTCACCGAGCGCCGGACCTCCCCAGGCTCCGACCTCTGGTGTCACCCCTGCTTGTCGTGATGAGAGTCTAGCTCTCTCCCTGGAGCTCGGTAACCCAACCCCGCGACCTGCGTCTCAGACTCTGCTTCGCCACAGAGTTCCATTTGAATATTGAAATCCGGGGCTTCTGAACAAAGGGTTGGTTTAAAAGAGATGGAGGAAGTCGCCTCAGTGCGGGGGGCCTCGCCCTCCAATCTGTTATGGAAATGTCATGGCAGGCAGCAGTTATGTTTTGATGATCAAGTGTGACATGGGGACATTTTAATATTTTAATGCGTCTGCAACTCGGATACTTTTATTTGTCTATCTCCAAGGAAGCAGGGCTCAGCACTGGGATCTTTGTGTCTCTGTTTGAATCCGACCAAAGCAGTTATAGAAACGCAGCCTGAGCAAGCTTTATTTATACTGCAAGAACTCTGGCTATAGCGCTGTTCTTTTTTTTAAATAGCTTTGCCATTGAAGACAACCTAATAATGGAGGCATATGAGCTGATGATCAGCTGCAGGATGACATCCTTAGCATTCATTTAGCTCAGATAGCTAGCAGTCTGGTGTGGAGCCTTTTTTTGTTGTTGTTGCAGGATGAACAACCTCAGCGTGTGTGTGTTGTGACCTTGAATCGCATTCCAGTTCTTTAATTGTGTGAAACATTCCCCTGTGATGCTGCCTTTTCTTACCCTGACAGGCAGTCAGGAGGAAATGTTTTTGGAGTGGGTGTTCTGCATGGCCCAGGGCAACATCTGAAACATCTAGGAAGGGACAGTGTCTCTACCTGCTCTCCATACATTCCTGCTTTGGGCTGTGTGAGCAGGAGAGCAGTTGAAACTCGCCTTGTCCTCCTCTCTGCATTCCTTAGCCATGACTGCACGCAGTCACTCTGCTGCAACAAACCTTGGATGGTAAAACGCACTTCCAGCACTCTTCCTCGTGCTTTACACAGTATAAAACAGTACAGTATATACAGTGCATTATAAACAGGATGTTATACATATATTCCCTCTGGATGGCTCAGGCCTTGGAATTTTAGAGCTGCAGGGATTTCTTGCTGCCTGGCTGAGAAGCTAAATGGTAGAAGCCCTAGAAAAGCCTTCGCTTACTGAAGCATGAGGCACACGGGAGTTTCTGTGGAACCGAGAAGATCAAATACGGCTTCTTTGAAATGCGGTGAGAAGAGGTGAATTTAAGGCTTTGCTATCACAGTGCTTGAGCTCACTGCAGGCGATGCTTTCTGAAGCAGGAAAACATCATCCTATGTGATACTTCAGAACACTGAAGCTCTTTCTGATCCTGCATCTGTCCCAGCTTTGTTATCTTTGGACCATTTTCTCATGTCAAATATGTCTCTCAGCAGCAACGCTTCTCAGTCTCTTTGAGCTCACTACCAGTTCAGCAGTATTTTAGAAAAATGTTGTTTTTTTCCACCTCACGTGTCACGCGCCTGACACATCAGTGGAAATGAAATCTTTTATTTCCACCATTTCTTCAGGGACTGAAGGATTGGAGAAAGAATAGAGGATAGAGTGGGAGAAGGGAGATAGACCAAGTGTAACGGAGAAAGATGGGAAGTAGGGGTGGGGGGTTCAATGCCCTTGAGGATTAGCTTTCTCCTTCTCCTCCATTTCTTGTTAGAACACATGACCACAACTCATCAATCTCAGTTCACATAATGACCATATTTAGATGAGAGCTGCAGGATACGAGGCTGATGTTGGAGTGTGTCCCAGAAGCAACACAACCTGGACGTTTGTCAGCAGAAGCACCTCACACTGCAACAATACAGTAGTAAACCAGTCTATTCTTGGCATTTAACATGCCACAGAGGAACAGCCTCTCACACTGTCAACACAAGTGAACGCCCTCAGGTCCCTCAGATGCTGTTGCAGTACCGTGCATGCCACAAATGCCTCAGATCTCATAGTTTTTCAGGAAATGTGCTCCTGCTGTTTCTTTTTCGACGCCTCAGCGGCGACGCAGAACAGCTGAAAGACTTTGAGGCTCACTTGCTTGCAATGTTCCACTTAACATCTCCTCCTCATGAACACGAACCTGCAAGTGGTTAATTATGAAATGCTAGCTGTGAGTTAATGTGCTGGAACATAGTTGCTGTTTTGCAACAAACATGATGCGCTATAATGTCGTCACTCTGTCTGAGCTGGGGCCTGTCACACCCAGACTAGGAGGGTTAGTCACAGGTCTCAGGAGAATCAAGTGCAGGTGGTACTTCATCTACCAGTTCTGCACTAGGACGGCTACATTCAAAGTTACTGAAACAGCGTCTTAATGTTGCTTTGATTTACTGAGGTAATCATCGAAAAACATCCACAGAGTTCATAAAATCGGTCTCAGGTAAACTGTTACCTGAGGGAGTTGCATGTAAGAATGCAAATGTTGGTTGCAATTGGACTTTAACATTCTGGGTCCCTGTCTGTGCGGTATCTGCACTGGTGAGAGGATAGTGGAGGTAATTCACAGCTAGCAAGCGGTTGTCATTTGTCCTGCTGCCCATGCACGCTGCCCGTGCCTAAACTAGCAGTCAGAACATATCTGAAGCGGACCATATCCTGCAGAGTAAGAAATTACTCTGAGTTTATGTGCTAAAAATGGCTATAATGTGATCAGACTGGTCTGACATCTGGCCCAGCTCTGTGTGTCTATATGAAATATGTCCCACAGCAAAGTGGCGGCTTCTCTCATTTTAATGACAGTGCTGGCTGAGGAAGGAGGAAGTATTGGGCTCAAGTGTTGCTTTGTGGGCTTTGACATAATGTAGGGGATGGAGCTGGTTTCTCATGAGCGAACGAGAGGATGGAAGATGGAAAGAAGGAAGAGATTACTGGAAACAAAAGAAAAAAGTCTCCTTAGCATCTGCTTGTCTTACTGACTCTCTTGAAGGAATAATTCAACATTTTTGAACAGACTTACCTTCTTCATGAGATCGATGCAACTCCATATCCATCTCTTCATTTCAAGGCTGCTGCCCTCAATCAGCTAACAGTCAGTCTTGGTTAGTCTCTACATTTAAGCATATTTCTATTTCCTTTATAAGTAACTATCTTCCTTTGCAGCCTTTGCAAAAGCCAACAGATCATTCATCTAAAATGGCCCAGATATTTTCTTTTTGAGCTTCAATCCCAAAATAATTTGATATATGTCATACTCAGATTAGGAACAGGGGATAAGAGAAAATCCTTGAACCTGCAGTTGCTGCCAGCAGTATTTGTTGTTTGGAAGTGGACAAAAATTCCTCTGTAAGCGCTCGGTTTAAGACAGAGTGGCCAGCTGCTCGACTCCATGAGTCACATGAGTTTAAGGCCAGGTTGGCCGCGGGGGGGGGGTAACAAAAGGTGACATGCAGGTTATTTTTTTTTTATGAGGAAAAGAAAAGAAAAACACTGAAAACAGTGCACGCACGCACGCACACACACACACACACAGTGAAAGGGATAAGTGTTCATAGCCTCTGATCCTATTACAGAAGCCGCAGCACTGCATGCTCCTAAGAGGCAGGAAATATGGGAAACAGTGTTTTTTTAAAACAGGAATCACCCTATCCTACAACTGAAAATATGAAAATGGGAATTTTTTTTTTCTGTCTCGCTCTTCTCTTTCTTTTTCCCTCTAAAATGCTTTCAGGAAGTGACGCCCGTCCCACATAATTCAGCGTGATGGAGCCTCTGCTAACCTCACCTTTCCCTCCATCACACAGGCGCGCTCTGAGCGTTTGGGTCTAGGAAGTGTCTGCGCGACTCTCCTGTATCTGTGCAGTTTGTTGGTTTGTGGAATGCTTGGAATTGCCTCCATGGCAACGTGTGTGTGTGTATGCGGAGCAGTAAATATTGACTTCATCACCTCCCCATCCCTGTGTCTGTCCGTGGCAGGAGCACAGCATGGGTGGGGGGGTTGGTACACACTTTATCAAGGACTCAGCAAAGTCCTGATATATAGGAGTCTGTGAGGGAGGGGGGGGGGTGTGTGTTTACCTTCAGATATCCAAACATGGCGAAGGTTTCTGGCTTTGAGTGGTTTGCGTCGTGGCGTCTCTGTTGTGTCACTTCATTTTAGCTCAGTAATGATCAGCCAGCTGGGAACAACAGGAGAAGCTGGGCAGACACTGGATGTGTGGGGGTAGTACTGGTGTGCAAACATATCCAATATGCTATTTACTCTATTCGTGTTTGTTAAAAGAGAAGACAAACAAGTACGTTCAGCTACACCCATGTTTGCTCCCAACCAGGAAGCGGCTCACCTGTACACGATGGAGTGTAAACTCTTCCTAATGCTCTGAGTTCATGTTTTCAGTGTTTTTCCCACAGCAAATGGATTTGCTGAGACAGGATACGAGAGCTTGGAGGACCAGCAGCAGCCAGCAGCCAGCAGCAGCAGCGGCAGTTTGACGGGTTCATCCTGTCTTGTCACTGCAGCGCTCGTGCTGTTTGTCGGCCCCAGATGGAATGTCCTCGCTGCATTTGATGAATACGATTAGGGAATAGATGTTGATAATCTGAACAGAACAAGCAGGCTTGGATTATGCTACAATTGGCGACTGCTGACGCAGGAGCCAAAGCCTTCCTACTTTTCCCTCCATAGTAATTACATAGAGAGCATTAAGATGAAGGAATACACCCAGCAGGCTGACATTAGGATCACATGCTTTTGCTCACACGGGTATATTCTCTTTGCGTGCACACATCCTTCCTAACCCCTGCACTTCTGTTCCCTGTCAATTCAAATGAGACGAAGTCTTTAAAAGCAAGAAACGGTGGATTCATCAGCAGCCTCCTCGGTGTGTTTTTCTGCTGCAGCTCCATCAAATGGAAAACCCCTTTGGAACAATCTTGCAGCTGCTCAAGTGTGAGTTTGTTTGCACTGTTCTGATTTTGACTGAGTACGGCCTGGTCTACTTGAATTCAGGCTCTACAGCACACGTGATCAGGACGCGCACACACACACACACACACACAGACACACACACACACACACACACACACACACACACCACTTTAAACGGCTGGTGTCTGCTTATGCAAATGCAATAAAAACCGGATGATATCTTTCTGCCTGGCAGCTGTTGTTCACTCACTTGTTTTCTTGGCCTAAAGAGAATAAATGTCAGCTATGCTTCTCTTATATCATATGTCATATGTTATATCATATGTTGCTTTTCTGATCTGTAATTAAATATAGAGTCAAGTCGTTACTATCAGTGTTTTTCAGCAACAATTTTAGCAGAGGGCAATCCGGGAGAAAAAAATGTTTTGGTCTTTGTGTTGTTTCTTTCTAACTGCTAATAATAGTTCATTCATTAAACAAGTTACATCAGAAAGCTTAAAAATCATATAGCTACTGTCCCAGTTTGAAGCTTCCGCTTTAGCATCATAGCTGAGGCTAAATTGTTATTTGGAGCCAAACGTGATCATATTTGGAAAAAAGGGTGGAATTATCGGCTAATGCTAACATGGTGCATCCACAGATTGAATGAGTGCATTGCACAAATACAGATACCTACTAATAACTGCTAACCTAATAACAGTTTAGCCACACAGCAACCTGCATTAAATGTCAGATTATTGCAATAAAATGCCAGAAACTACCAACACTCTTCGAAGGCTTAGGGGGTACCCACCTCTTACTCAAACTGGCCGTGCAACTACAAATGCATGAAGTTAAGCCTCAACAAAGTTTAAACCTAGAGACTGGTTGGCAACCCACTGGCAACCTCTGGTTTTTATTCCCTGACCAGTGGGTGAGTGGTTGCTGGAGGATGCTGGTAGTTTCACCTAGCAACAGCAAGCAACCTCCCCCGACCGCCTCCCAACCTGTCGGGGAAAACACATTTTATCAAGTGACTTTCTCTGCGAACTGGATGTTAGCAGGCAGTCTGTGGGCCTGTGTGACCAGAGCCTTAAGGTTTGTGTCTACAGGCAGCACTTTTTAGCTTTAAGAGCATCATTAGTTCTGAACAGAAAAACATCTTCAGATAATAATTTTTTTCTTGGAACTTCTTTCTGTCTCTCATCAACAGTGTGTCTTTGTGCTGAGCTGTAAACATGTTTATTTCTGCGCCGGCACTTTAACATGGAAATCTATGACAACTGACGTGCATGTGGAGCCACTCTCAGGAGGCCACGAGAGGAACTGTTCTTGATGCTTCCAAATTAATTTTTCAGGCCTGAAGGTTTACAGCGTGCTTAAAAAAAAAAATCAAATGAATCTCGACGTGCAGCAGTTTGCATGTATCATCCACAACATCCCAAATGAAGTGATTCATTTTGAGCGCGATTACACTTAACGCTTGATGACTTCATGGTTATTTCATCTTATTTAGCTCAGCCGTGATAATGAAATTACATGGACATTAATGCATGCGAGTAAATGAAAACATGCCTGTCATGGCTGTAAAACTGTAGAAAGCTCTGCAGTAAATCCCATATTGTTCGGCTCCAACAGTCGTCATCAAAGTCAGAGTGAAGGGAAAGAAAATGCTACTAATTTGTTCCGCTAATACATTTACAGCAGCAGCTTAATTGTGACCTCTAACCTGGACCAGATGTATTAAACACAAGTCTTTCAGAGACGGGTGATTGTCATAACTTGCCCAATGCATGTATTAGATACTAGGCCAATAGTAACAAGTCCTGTGAGACAGAAATAAGGGGTCTGCTGAAGCTGTCATGGAAAGATGCAAGTCCCAACGTGCTTCTTCACAGAAGCAGAGTTTCACTGCCTGCCTCAGTATTAGTTGCAGTTTGCTTCAGCTTCATAGTGGGAAACCCCTCATTAAGCCTGCGTGCAGAACATCTTAAGCTAGCTGGTTCATTTCTGATGTTCATGTCTGTTTGATCCTTCCCAAAAGATGAAATAGCTTTTTTTTTTTTAAAGGGCCAGATCACAGCAGGCTGCGTTGTTGGTGAAATGGACCGCTACCGTGACAAAAACGTGTTTGGCGAAGCATGCTAATAAAGGAATGACGCATCTCTTTGTTTCAATGAGAGGACACCATTCAGAATGGTTTTCTTTGAACAGTAAATGAAAAAGAAAGTAGAACAGGGATCGGCCGTATCCTGTTCCAGAGGGGGTAGCGGCGAGCCCCGGCAGCAATATTAAAAGACCATACCCATTTACCAAAAGCTCAGGAGACTCGAAGGATTTGGAATTCATTGCCAGATCTTATGCATAATTAAGCAAACCCCCCCTCCTACCAGCCCAGCCACACCCCCTGCCTTGCTGGAGGGATTTTCATGCCTGAGACAGTCAGTGCGTATTACAGTACCTCAGCCCTATTAGGCCCTTGTTATCATTGACTGCTGCAGATAGTGATTCCAGTTCCTCTGCTGCAAATCATGACAATGTTTGACTTCATCACTTCCTTCATTTCCATATTTTTTAATGGCTGTTAGAGCTAAAACATGCTAGGATCTGGCAGCCAGCAAGCCACAGGCCACTTCTTGTTTGTGCTGCCTGCTGCGAGTTGACAAAAGATGGCTTTGTTGGAAACTGAGTGTGAAGAAGAAGAAGGAAAAAAAGAGACTCTCTTAGTGCTGTTTCCTGTTTACTTGATTCAGACTTTCTTTCCAGGGAGGCTTTAGTGCATTTGTCTGGGTCTAGGACACTGTTAGCCAAAGGAACTGATTTCTATTCAGCCTTGAAATTTCTGAAAGGTTTTAATGGCTCTTTTTTAATTTGCTCTCTCCATCAGATTCTATGCTACGTGCACAGCTCTTCTGAAGCCTAAAAGCATGATCATCATGTCAGCAAAATTTACCCTGATTTACCCAAAGTATTTAAATGCAGTCTGAGTGATCCTATTAAGGCGACGTCCCTAAACAATAAGCATCTTGTGTGTGAGGAATGGGGAAGCCTCTTACATGACTGACGACTGTAGATCAGAGAGGTCTCAAACAGCTTATTAACCATGCAGCCAGTCTGCAGGGGCACAAAGAGCAGCTCCCTGAGCCACCCGGCGTCTTTGTGCCTCTTGTGTCTGTGTTTTTGTGTTAACCTGCATACACTGGTACCCACGCGAGGCCCCCACCCCTTAATGCAGACATGCCCAGGGGGTAGACTTATCGACTCTTTGGCCCCACTGACCCCCTCATCACTTTCTCATCCTCCTCCCCTTTCATGATGATAACCAAAAAAAAATAAAAAATCAACCCCCATGTTACGTTCCCCTCCCCTTCATTTTTCTCCATAATGCTTTCCAATATTTATTTGCAGTACTTCTTCTCTGGATGAGCTACCGTGCACTTGCACGTCCTGTAAATGGGAATCTTCCAAAGGGAGTAAAAACACAGATATAACTTCCACATCTCCCCCTGTTGCCTCGGCTTCTCCTCTCCTGGCAGAGAGCCAAGAGACGAGACCCAGCGACAGTTTCACAGCTTCATTTCCTTAGCTTGCAAGTGAACCGAGTCCTTTTATAGTCAGATATTTTCCACCATGTGTCATACATTCATAGCTTTGCCTGTCACGATGGCTGCCAGCCAGGTTCGTGTAACTGGTTTCGTTTTTGGATTAACAACATTAGGTTGACCTGAGCATATAGCCTGACTTTACCCTGCTATCACAAGAGTTTACAGGCCATCCCACCTTAGTGCTTTTTGTAAATTAACATTTCTCAGCAGACCCCCTGTGGCTGTGTCTATCCATGATAGCAGGGCTTTGAGCCCTTCAATTATTCCAGGTTTAGTGGAAGAATTTCACTGCACTAAGCAGAGGTTAGAGTTCATGAACCCAAGGAAGTGAAAACCAAGCAGGAATCCAGATCCTCCTGATCTATCAAACTTTACTAGAACCATCCAGTTTTTAATGGATAATAACTGGATCATAACTGGTGACCTGCCATTCAGACTTAATTATCCATTTATGTTTCTCATTAGCCCGT